>CAHIKZ030000198.1:965000-967500 GCA_903632075.3 Acanthosepion pharaonis
GTCATCAGATAGTGTTCGGTAAGTTTTCATCAAAAGTTACCGAACATTGCCTGATGACGAGATAATTTTTTTTTTTTATATATATATATATATATATATATATATATATATATATATATCATTAAGTAAAATATCATTAAAATATTATACTCTACGTTTGTATTGAGCACTTTTAAAGAAAATAAATAAATTGCCTGATAACTCTGGATTCTAAACAAGTTTGTTCTTTCTCTTCAGTTGTAACTATATATATATATATATATATATATATATATATGTGAAGAAATATACTCTTAAGGTGTGGTATATTTATGGGATAAAGTGTTCAATATCAGAGATAGAGCGTATGTAAATATAAAAGTGAACATTCAAGTCATCACTCCAGAGGCGACAGGCTGTTTCATATGTTAGACGCAATCGTCAGGCGGCCTAACGATTACGTCTTGCATGAAATATATATATATAATATGTTTTAGATCACTATATATATATATATATATATATATATATATATATATATATATATATATATATATATATATATTTATCAAATATGTTTTCGAACTATATATATATATATATATATATATATATATATATATATATATATATATCTATGTTTTCGAACAATTTCTGAATTCAGACATTTCACGATGTCCTTCAAGCATGAGCTACGTTGGCTTTAGAATTCAATTTTTGTTTCTCTTGAACTGGTGCAACCCCCCGCTCCGCCCCGACTCCGGTATCATAGATTCAAGGCGTGATGAGACCCTTGAACCGGCTGTATAATTAAGTATCTTACTGTTTTAGATGTAGTTGTCCTCAATAACTCACGACTACAGCCGAAAAGAATTTATCTAGGCTCAACATAAAACTTGTTAAAAGAAATTCTTTTGACTTCCAGAGAAGGTGGGTCCTACCAAGTAAACTCCATTGCCTCAAGGAATATCATAAATGACCCAGCTTGGTATCTCGACCATCTAGCAGGTCAAGAGATGATTTCTCATGAATTACTCTTTGTCTATTAGAAGTTTGTTTTAATATTCGTTCAGCTGCAGACAATTCGACGTCGAGGCAAAAGTAGAACGCGTATTAATTATGCGCTCTCAAACGCGAGCAGACGTTTGTATACACTGTGTGTGTGACATGTTTGTTCTTCAAATAAAATGGATTTACGTTAACGCACGATCGAGAGAAAAAAAAGGAGAAATATAAAGGCTTATTTACTTGGAATGCAGACGTGCACAGATACAGTCGATAAACTGCGAGTGACTTCTCTAAGCAACGCACAGACACACACACACGCGCGCACAAAGAGAAATCTTCATAAGCGATGCGAAATATTCATCGATAATCTGGTATAGCTTTATGAGACGGGCCTATGTACAATTGCAGTAAGAATTAAGCAAAAACATATCATTCACGCAAAGATACTCAGTGGTACAGTGTTAGCCAAACGTATCTTTTAATATGGATTTCAACTCGTGATGGAGAGGTGTATTATAATTTAAGAGCGCCGACTCTAGGTCAATAGATTATCTCTATCTATAAAAGGCAGGATGTGTGTATGTGTGTGTGTGCGTGTGTAACGAATGCACGGCCGCAATTTCGACGGATTTGCACCAAAATTTACATGCACATGCTCCAAGTTAGTGGGACGGCCAAGACCGACTTTGCATTTTCCAACTTCCATCGATAGTGGAAATAATCGATTTTTTCATGCTTCTACGGCTGTTTTCATGTAGTTTGCGGCCATTTTGTACTGGCCAGAATGAGAGCCTATAGCTGGCTGCCACCAATAGACATGAAGATTCTATTGACCAGCGTGAGAGCCAACAGCTGACACGAATGTTAACTACCTTCTAGCATACAAAAATAATCGATAGCTGCAATCGTCACAAGTGGGAAAAATTTAAATCTGCATGGCACTTTACTCCAGTTGGCTCATTCGCTTGCTTAAACTCAACGTTGATCCTGATTCCGCAGAACTGGGTTTGAGTGTGAAAAAGTATTTGTTGTTAACATTCTTTTTTCATTCGGTTTTTCCAGTTATGAGTCCTTTTTTAAAACTGATCGTTTTGTGTTCATTTTGTTTAGTTCTTTTTTCGTAAAAGATTTAATGTTTAGTATAGAGCTTAGAAAAAATTCGCAGTGTGAGATAGACAAGAAGTAAGGCATGTAGCAACATCACCACAGCAAAGGACACTTCTTTAAAGGCAAGGAAGGGTAAAAATATTTTAAGTCAAGTGATAGCGATTGCTGTATGAGTCGTACGATTTTTGATTCAAGCACGGGCAACGCCGGGCCATGCTGCTAGTTCAATAATAAAAACAGTAAACTGTAAATGGCTGAGAGAAATAAATACATTTGTGTCTTGAATAAAAAACGTTCGGGGAGGAATTTTATAGACAGGAACCTAAAGAAATGCGGAAGGTACAATGGTCGAAACGTTGTGAACTTAACAGTCAAGGTGAAGAGGTAAGCCCTAACAGACAGCTAT
>CAHIKZ030000198.1:972500-977500 GCA_903632075.3 Acanthosepion pharaonis
CTGTTCCTGCCCATCACTCTGACTACATACCCTTGTATTCATCACCGTAATTTTCCACTGTGTGTGCGTGTGTGTGCGTGTGCGTATGCGCACGCATTCTTAGCGGTGATGTCCTTCGACACATCTCTTTCTTTATTGATTGCCCGTGTAATCAATCACTATATGTATCCTGCGAAATGAGTGTCTTTGTAATGCTTGAGGCCAATAGATATTTAATTTTTTTCATCTTGGGTTGACTTCTATAATTTACGCGGTAATAAACATTCTGGAACTTATTTTTGCAACAATGAAAACTTTATCTTGTTTATTGCGTCGTCAGGCTCTACTCCCCCTCTTGTAAAGCTTTTGTTAAATAAACTGCCAATGTCCCTTTTCAGAAATTTCTTAGATTTTTTTTTCATTTTAGATTTAATGTTCTGGGCGTATTTGAAAAGCTGATTTAAACTAGATATATTCATAGGTATCTAGTTTAAACCAGATTTTGGAGTTTTCATTATAGCAATATAAAGAAAACCTTTGATAATGGCGCCCCAATCAAAAAGCATTAGGACCATGAGAAAAATTGGTTGCATAGAAGAAAAAAAAAATAATATAAAACCTTGTACCTTGCCAGGATTGATTAGCAAAACACGTATGGCGGCACGCACCCACATTGACACACACCTACAAACACACTCGCACAAACATGGACACACACACACACATATATATATATATATATATATATATATATATATATATTATATATATATAAATATATATAATATACATATATATATATATATATATATATATATATATATATATATATATATATATATATATATATATATATATATATATATATATGTCTAAGGAGAATATATATATACATATATATATATATATATATATATAATTAATACAAGTAGAAGATATATATGTACACACATATATATATATATATATATATATATATACACACAAACACAATGGAAAATTTTAATGATTTTTTTCAAAAGCAGCCTAAAAAGTCCACAAAAATACTGTAGCTAGTTCGTACGTTTTTAAGTCAGTTTTCATTTATTATAGTCTATTTTGATATATATATATATATATATATATATATATATATATATATATATATACATAGACATATATATATATGTATGTATGAATGTATGCATGTATGTATGCATATATATATATACATATATATATATATATATATATATATATATATATATATATATATATATATATATATATATATATATATATATATATATATATATATATATATTTTCGCTATTGGAAAATATATTTTAAACATTAATTATAATATTCCTGTAAATTTGAACTATTTTGTAAAAAATAAAATATCTATAAGAACACCGGTTTTATATCTTACTGTTCTTTCTTTTTATTTATAACAATTATATATATTTTATAAATATACAAATCTGAGTCGTGTAAACACCGAGTGAAAGAACTTAAAGTTTGAACACAGTCATCATTTATCTATTTTTAAAAATATCTCGTCGTGTTTATAGCTTTAGCTGTCATCATTTATCTATTTCATTTCTATCTATGTATATCTATTTCTATCTATCTATCTATCTATCTAATTCTATATCTATATATCTATCTATAATTCATATCTATCTATCTATCTATCTATCTAATTCATTTCATTATCTATCTATTCATTATCATTATCTCCTTCTATCTATCTATCTATCTATCTAATTCATTTCATTATCTATCTATCTAATTCATTTCATAATCTATCTATCTATCTATCTATCTATCTAATTCATTTCATTATCTATCTATCTATCTATCTATCTATCTATCTATCTATCTATCTATCTAATTTATTTCATAATCTATTTATTTCTATCTATCTATCTATCTATCTATCTATCTATCTATCTATCTATCTAATTCATTTCATTATCTATCTATCTATCCTTCTATCTATCTATCTATCTATCTATCTATCTATCTATCTATCTATCTATCTATCTATCTGTCTGTAGTGCGGCTTTATAAGTTTTGCATTTCCATTTAAGTGTATCTTTGCTCCTTTCATTATAAATATACGTAGAAATGTTCACGCAAAGAGACACACATGCATATATATATATGTAAGTGTATGTGCCTGTGTGTGTTCTTACTTGTGTGTGTCGGTGTGTTTGTTCGTGTGTTTGTGTGTGCCTGTGCGTGTACGTGGGTCTGTATAAAAATTTCCATTTACTTATACAATGTTTAGCTGTGCATCTCCAATTATAAAAAACCTTTTTTTTCACGATCAACTATGAAGCACACATAATCTCAGAGACGCAAATCAGACTTGAATTTTTTTGACGGAATACACAAAGACTGGGACAAAGTTTTTAAGCAGTCGAAGATGATGCAAAATCGGTAGACAAGAAAAAAAAGGTAAAAAGTAAAGGATTTTATCCTTCAAGTACCTTATAGCGCGTATAATCCCATATTTTTTCTATCAATCTATCTGTCTATCTTGTTCTGGTTATATCTATCTATCTATCTATCTATCTATCTATCTATCTATCTATCTATCTATCTATATATATATATATATATATATATATATATATATATATATATATATTTCTGCATCTATCTATCTATCTATCTATCTCTGTATATATATATATATATATAGTCTGTATCTATCTATCTATCTATCTATCTATCACTGTATATATATATATATATATATATATATATATATATATATATATATATATATATATATATATATATATATATATATATTTATAGTTCTGTGTCTATCTATCTATCTATCTATCTATCTATGTATCTATCTATCTATATATCTATCTATCTATGTTTTGATCTAAATCTGTTCCTATCTATCTACCTATTCATATTTGTCAGAATGTGTTCGCATCTATCTGGCTGTTCATATCTATCTATCTATCTATCTATCTATCTATCTATCTATCTATCTATCTCATGCATTTCATCTATCTATCTATCTATCTATCTATCAGAATCTGTTCGTATCTCTTTATCTCGTAACGTAAATGTGTTAATAATCTATTAAATTTTTTAAATATTTTTTATTCAAGTACACATTATTAAATACATGTCAGATGTTCTCATATATATATATATATATATATATATATATATATATATATATATATATATATATTTACAGTTAGCATCATTTTGAAAAAATCAATAAGATATTAAGATATAGCAAGAGCCATAAAAATCTTTATCAGGTGCCGCGGCTCAAGAATTACTGACCCTCACGCTGAAGTGAAAACCGCCAGTAACCCTCAGCATTCGAAATTTTAATCCAGTTATCAGGTCCAGAGTCCCAAGCCAAAAATCTATTAAATAGCAATTACCCAAGAAGGCTACATGCCGAAAATTCTATAATATCAAAAAATTTTGACTGCGCCTCGATATATCAACTAAATTATACCATGTAATATATACAAAGAATAACTTAGACATCATATATATATATATATATATATATATATATATATATATATATATATATATATATATATATATATATATATAGAGAGAGAGAGAGAGAGATAAATAGATATTCTCAGATGTATTGTATCTCTAGAATAGACAAAACTACTAAAAAAGATAAGTGGAAAACCAATGCTAATCTTATGCGTTTCGTCATCTGAGCCTAAGTATAGTTCTTTTTCTCGTCTTTTTTTTTCACACACACACACACACACACACACACACACACACACACACACAAACACAAACACGCACACACACACATATATATACTGGATTGATACAAATATAAACTTTTTCACTTATTTGAATTAAGTCATTTGTGCTTGTGTGTGTGTGCGCGCACGCGTGTAAAGAGATATCTAGTGAAAGTAAGACATTTTCGTAAATCATATATTTAATGTATATATATATTATATTTTACACATATGGATATTATATTTTATACATATGGATATTATATTTTATACATATGGATATCTATATACGTATAGATATAGATTTTTGGTGAATCGTGATCGAAAGGTCGTTAAACTGACAGTCGCGCCAGGAAGCTATCTGTGACTGGAATTTGCAACGATTATAAATTGTCGGTCTAGACTTGATTTCATTCTGACTCTGTCTCCGACAACCCAAGACAGTTTTCCAAACAACCTAATCTTGTATCTATTACAGCGTTTTGTTCGTTTGTTTTGCCAATATTATAAAATTAAATCTAAATATTAAATGTTTGTTGTTCCTTATGCGGGTATGTCAATGTAATGCCTTTTGTCTCAGCTTATGAGAGCGGAAAAATATCTGAAAATCAGTAAGGTAAAATAAAAACTAAGATGGAAACAAAAAAAAAAGATCAAACGGATTAAAAGAAAAAAAAAGGTTTTTACCTCCATTTTTAAAAACATGGCAAGTCTCTCTTTATTAATGAAACAAATATATATATATTAAAATATATGTGTGTTCTGTGCAAGTTTTGGAGTCTGAGGTGGAGTAAAGTGTTTGGGAGGGGTTACACGAGTGTGGGGACGGTGGTAAATCAAATCAAACAATTTTGTATCATTTGAATTGTATAATAAATGACATTAAAATGTATGCAGTTTTAATCGTCTGAAAACACATCAGAGATTAAAATAACGCCAAAAGATGATTCTACAGAAATGGATGAAAAAAAAAAAAAAATTGCTTTTAGCATTTCTTTTCTAAAAATATTTTTTAACCATTTTAGGACCTTCGAAATTTCGATTAAAATCTGTACTTTTTTTTTTTTTTCTGTCGTTAAAAAAAAAAGTACTATAGATTATAAATTAAAAATTTGTATGAGAATTCTGAGCGTTTTTACACGGTGAAAATCACACTGATTTGGTAAGTCTCGCAAAAATTAGGTAATTGTTGCATTTTAAGTTCCAGAACTTATGCAGAAATGAATGAAATTAATTTTTAAACATTTTTTTTTTGTTTTTTTAAAAATCCAGGTA
>CAHIKZ030000198.1:992500-1080000 GCA_903632075.3 Acanthosepion pharaonis
GCAGGCCAAGAACAACACTTAAAAACTAGGTACACAAAAGCTTGTCTAACCTTAGCAAGGGGAGGGCTCCACAGGAAACCACCCCGATGTGACGTAGGCTTGACCTAAAAGAGAAAATCAAGGCTAGACCCGTTCAAACGAACCAAGCTCGCCTCAGTCACCCACCTTTCGCTGAAGACTGTCGAATGCAAGCGTTTTCTATCAGTTCTAATCTTCATCTTGAGCTGATGCTCAAAGAATCGGATTAGATCCTGATGAGAAAGACGGTTGCCTCACAAGACTTCCTCCTGTCGCGTCGTCGGCTTAGACAGCATATTACCCCCACTTACAATAATATCCAACATATTTATGAGGACTGGGACATAACCATTAGTGTTCATGGGGTCGGTATATAACAACATTACATCCGATTTCTGGGGGACATAATGAGGAAGGAGGGCTTGGAAAATCTGATACTCACAGGATCAGATAGAAGGAAAGCGGGACAGAGGTACATAACGGACAACATAATGAGCTTGAGTAAATGGATGGCGAGACAGGGATTAGGAGAAATAACAGAAAGACAAAGGGAAAGGCATGAACCCTCTTCTTCTCTCTCCAGCTATGGGTAAATAGCAAGACAGACCGCGTTCTCTAGCCTTCGATGGCAACTGGTCTACCGCAGAAAGAAATGGCAACGTCATGCGGGAAAACATTCTGATTCGTCAGTCATGTATCGAAAGATACATGATCGCCTAAGCGTGTATCACGCATGGCACATAACTGACTGAAATTCACTTACATGCTAAGACCCTTGGGAAAGGTATGTATCCTTTTCTTCTCCCTCCGACTGTGGCTAAATAGCAAGACAGACCGCGTTCTCTAGCCTTCGATGGTTATGTGGGGAAAAAAAAATCTGCCTCATCAGTCATGTATCGAAAGATACATGATCGCCTAAGCGTGTATCACACATGGCATATAACTGATTCACCTAAGCTTCATGACTGTCTATTTCGAGCTTCTGAGTTGGCCCTCTAGTCATAATACCAGCCTATTGGTCATAGTATAATATTTCCATAGCTTTTTAAAAAATTGTGTCTCATATGACGGCAAAAATCTGATACTCACAGGACAGACTGAAGTCAAGAGGGAGAGAGGAAAATAGCAACACAAAGGGAACTTATATTTAACATCAGGAAGAGACAGCTGATATTTCTAGGCCCCATAATAAAGAAAAAAGGGTTTAGAAAATCTGATACTCACAGGGCAGACTGAAGTCAAGAGGGACAGAGGAAAACAATGCACAAGGTACTTAATGAGCCTGAGTAAATAGATGGCGAAACAGGGATTAGGAACATTAACAGAAAGATAATATTTATTAAGAGCTACAAAGGACAGAAAATTAAGAAGCGCCATGATTTCCTACGTTCTAGTATCTTTTACATGGTACGAATAAATGAGTTTCATTTGAGTTTAGGAGTGACCTTTGCACCCAATAGATTGTTCAAGGCAAGCAACCTCTTTCAGAAAATGACCTTTCATCAAGATTGGTACAGGTATATGGTCTGCTAGGTAATGGTGTATATTTTACTTGTTTAGTTTTGGATGTATTGAATGATACCAGCCAATTTTTTCCCCATTTCGTCCTGGGTATGACGATAAACTACATCCGGCAGCAAGGCCTTTGATCTGAAACCACCGTGTCATTCCTATTGTTCCCAAGCCCACCCTGACCGTGGGTGGTAGCACCTGTTAGGGTCCCAGCTATGAGCAAATGCTTAAACCTCAAACCGGGGTCAAATCGCTATGAAAGTATAAAAATAGATTTTTATCGCAAAAATACCAGCAATACATTTTGGAAAAAAAAATGTTGCCAGCAACACATTCGACTCTCGATTAAAAAATAAAAACTCTTTAAAAAAAAAAAAAAAAAAAAGTCAATGAATCCTGATCTGAAAAATGATTGCTCACAAAACATACATATTCTACTCATACCATCTTATCCTAAAAATCTTGTCAGCATTAAATGACCCATTGAAGTTGATATGCTGTAAGATAAACCAAACTTTTCCACCTGTGAAAGATAGATCAGAGGAGAAATCAGCTACCAAGCACTTGTCATCATGATATTTGAGGGTGCACACATACACTGTGGTATCCTCTGCATATACAGTGTGTATCAAAAATACTTTTACAAAATTTGGGAGTTGGTTCCTCACACCAAAGCAAGAACAAAAGTCATTATAAATATATGTACGGGAATCCTTCATTTTTGAGTTATCAAGTTTAAAGTTTACGGTAGACACTGTTAAATGTACAATCCAAGATACAATCCAAAAATACTTTTACAAACTTGGGGGCGGGTTCTTGACACATAAACTAGGCAAAACATATATATAAACATATGTTAAAAACGTTATCGTTGTACCTCAACACAGCAGCTCATAGCAACTGTTCAAAATGTCCTCCGCTTTCTTTCACGCGCATGAACCCGTCAGATCATTGACTGGTGGACCCTTTCACATGCTCGCGCACGATGTCGATTGGTTTCGCAGATCCCTATGACACGTTGATGTAGCGTCTCTGAATTATTAATGTTTACTGCATAAACCAATTATTTTTAGCGGGATCCACAGATAAAAATTCAAATGACCGAGATCGGGGAAACGTGTAGGCCAGGGAATCGGTGATCCTCTACCTATCCAACTTTCATGGTAGATGTCAACCAATGCCTCACGAACAATGTGACTAAAATGTGCTGGAACCCCATCATGCATTAAACACACGCGTCTTCGTATTAGTAGGGTTACATTCTCTAGCACGTCTGCAAGTGTGTTCGAAATAATGTCCCTGTAGACAGCTCCTGTAAAACATGCTGCGAGAACAAACCAGTCATCTACGATTCCAGTCCACATTATAATCGTAAACTGATGCTGGTATCAAGCCTGTATTGTACCATGGGGATTCTGATCCGCCCACAAATGTTGGCTGTGTAAATTTGTTTTTCCATCTCTTCCAGATGTTGCCTCATCCGTAAACAAGACTGAAGAGACAACCAACGGATTGACAGTTTGTCCAATAAACCATCGGCAAAAGTTCTTCTGTTGTGAGTGATCAGAGGACGAAAGACCCCTGCAAATCATATGGATACGGGAGCTGCTCTTGAAGTACCCTCTATGAGGTACTATGACATGTACGACATGCTAGGGTCACTTGACATCTACTGTAAACTTTTTTAAACTTAACTCAAAAACGAAGGATTTGTGGACATGTTTATACGGACTTTTGTCCTTGTTTTGGGGTGAGGAAAACCGCCCCGCTACCTACCAATATTTGTAAAAGTATTTTTAATACACCAGAGTGCGATGGATAAATTGTCGTCTAAATTGCTCAAAGATGAAAATAACACTGACATCTCATTTTAGAAGATATATTTACTAAAATTGCACCTTGAAATACCAAAGTGTAAATTCATTCAATAAAAATCGCTATTGGCTTCAACTACGGCCGAGGGACGACTTGATATCAATAAAGTCCCTGTAGACCGCAGCTGGGAGAACATATAGACCTGCCAGACAGTCACCTACAATTCCAGCCCGACATTAATCGTAAACTGATGCTGGTGTCTAGCCTGAATTGTACTATGGAGATTCCGATCGACCCACAAATGTTGGTTGTGTAAATTTGTTATTTCATCTCTTCCAAATTTTGTTGCATCCGTAAACAAGACTGGAGAGACAAACGTAAATTCCCCTGTTAATTCCCCTCCCCAAGTTATCCACTGCCTTAACCTGGTATTGAACTCACATCCTTTGGGTCCTGTCACTGGATCTAACTAACGCCTTTATCCCCTGTGTAGGAGATAACTGATAACTGACATCCATTAAACATAGCACGTGAAACTAGAACAGTCTATCCTAGTGGGCGAAATAATGAGTTCATTTCGTCATTCCAACCACCTGAAGAAGGCCGGAGCGTACAACGGTCGAAAAATTGTAATAAATATGGCTACAAAGATGACGATAATAGCGCGAATAATGTAAATAGCGATTGATTGTATATCAAAGTTCCAGCTGAAGTCGGATGTGAGCTCAATATTCACTCAAATCAGGAGACTTCTCGAGGAGATATCCATTCACCGTGACTGGCGTTAGTTCGGGGTCAATGATTGTTATTTATTTATTTATTTATTTATGATTTAATTTATTTATGAAAAGAGAATTTTTTTGAGAAATAATTATGGAAATTTAAAGCCAAACGCAACTTGCTATTAATTTTTTTTGAAATCTTAAGATATAATTTGAACTCTTAATATTTATATGTTTAGGGTCAAGTCCCCAGAGAAATAAAAATAAAATCGATTCTAAATTCAATTTTAACCTTCATAAAATTAAGCCTTGAATTTGAATTAAAATAAAATAAATTTATTGTATTATTTGGAACGTTTTCAATTAATTTTTGTCGATTTTCGGGTTGAGATATAATAGCTGATTTATTTTAATTTATCAGGGCTATCATTCTTTTTGACAAACATGGACCTTCGTGTCCACAAAAAAAAAAAAAAAAATGGTTAAAAGGATGTTTTTTCTCCATGACACCTCCTGTATTTTAACTCCAGTGGAGCTGTATTCACTCACACCATATGGACATAATTTTGGGCTTGTGTTCACGAGTTAAAACAGAACAAACAAACGTAGATAAGAACAATAAAAACCATGGTAAATTCTATGGTTGTTCCATACAATTTTATTTATGTATTATTTTGTGTGTTTTACATTACAATTGTGATAATGTTCATGTTAGAAAGGAGTAAGTCACTTCGTAATATCACAAGTTCCATCACGGAGGGAAGTTATAAACATATTGTCATCATAACAGTCCTTGGGTGAAGAGAGTAAATCTTGGCGGGATGTCCGTTTTTCTGGCAGGAATAGTCACTGTTGCATGCTGGGAATAATTTTATTATTTTTATTTATTTGTTTTAAGCGAGGTTTAAATTTTATTTTATTTATAATTTTCATTATCATTATTATTTTCTATTTTAATTTCATTTATAAAAATATACAATGTTCCCACACTAACTTCACGCTTCTTCAGTAAAGTTTATTGTTTTCAAAAAATGATTATTTGAATTTTAATAAAGCCTAAACATATGAAACTAAATTTATACACTTTCTTTGTTCTTGAGAATTGACAACATAAATAATAAACATTATTTATTTATTAGATTGTTTATTGGAATGGTTGGCAAAACATCGGATTATTGCCAATTGTTTAGAACTTTATAAAATGGTAAATGATAAGGATTTCCTTATAGTTTTCCCTTAACATATTTTAATAATTTAGTAAATTCTTTATAAAGTTATGAATAAAAAAATGTTTTCATATTTCTTTCTTTATATAAATTAGCAAATGATAAATATTGCATTGCATTAGTTTTGATTTTATTAGTTTTTCATCGTCATAATTGTTATGGGGTCCTCCCTTTTTCATATAAGTGGACTCTACCAGTGTTACTTGGAGTGCTGCCGTTAAATACTCAGAGTTAGACAGTCAGTGAGAGAGGATATACGGAGCGAGAGAGAGAGAGAGAGAGAGAAAGGAGAGAGAGGGAGTGAGAGAGAGGATATACGGATAGTGAGAGAATATACGAACGGAGATAGTGTAAGGTAACCTCTTGTAGAAGTCAGTTACAAGCACGTAGACTCTAAGGAAGTCCTACTTGGAGACTGTATATATCTATCTGTATTTGCTACTAACCGTGTTCCTGGACTTACTAACAGTATTACTCTTTGTATGATTGTGTAAATACATTTTATTTCTTATATTTAAGTATTGCGTTTGTCATTCCTTGGAGACCGAATTCATTTCGGAATCCACAACAATAATCATCCTTATCATCATCAGCAGCAGCATCATCATCATCAGCAGCATCAGCATCATCATCATCAGCATCATCATCATCATCATCATCATCATCATCAGCATCATCATCATCCCTTTAACATTCGTAATCGTAAGGCGGAAGCCATACTAGCTCTTTTCCACAACGGTCTATCGACGGCAGCCATCAGCAATTCTGGTTAAGACATACCTGTCCATTGTTTGACATTGTCCAACCATTTTTTTTTTCGTTGGCGCCCTCACCTACGTCCACCTTCAACAGTGCCTTGCATGATGGTCTTGTACAGGCTGGCGTGTCTTGTAACGTGGCCAAGCCACACCATTTTTCTTCGTTTGACAGTGGCGAGAAGAGGTTCCTTGTATCCCACAAAACGTTCAACCCTTTTTCGTACAAACTCATTGTTTTTTTTGTTCCAAATAGAAAATGCCAAGGAGTTTTCTCATACATTTGTTCTCAAACGCTTGCATCCTTTTCTCTGTATCTGCCAACAATGTCCACGTTTCACATCCATATAGGAGAATGGAGATTACCAGCGATTTGTAGTTTGTACTTATTAGTTTTTAGAATGTCGTAAATATAAAATTGTGATTGTAAATAAGCAATCTAATAATCACATAATCAAATAATTTTTGTTGTACATTCTCAAGATCAAAGAAGTATAATTTTACTTTCATTGTATGTTTAGGCATTATTACAAATCGAATATACGCGTTAAAAAAATTAAACCATGCCGAAGAGTGAAAGTAGTTAAAATGAAAGCAGTATCATGGGTAAAAGCGCCATTTTGAAATTGCGTTCTATTCAGGGCTCGAAGTTCCATGTTTGCGATGTTTTTTTTTTTTGTTTTGTTTTTTTTTAATATTATAATTTATCTATTCTTCTGGACAATTCACAATTGTTACTCTTAATTTAGAAATATAACATTTAAGAAGGCGATTTTAATATGAATATTTCATGTTTGATCATTTCACCCAGAGTGACTGAAAAGCAGAGTGTTACTGAGTGTGAAAGGATATAAGAAAAAAAAACTATCAAGAATCGAGAAGAATAAAAACAACAGAATTTAAGAGGACATATCCTGTGAGTACCAAGTTCTCCAAGCCTTCTTTTTCTCAATATTCGTCCCAAAATTTCAGCTGCATTTTTCTTATTCTAAGTACAAGTATCCGATTTGTTTTCGCTTTTCTTAAAATTTCAACATCGCTTACATGCCCCGAACGTAATATTCTCAGCGGCTGAGAGGATATTTTTATTTCATCTGCCGAGCTGCATAAGGATGCAATCGATCATGGCTCTCCACAGCATCCTATTCTTCGTAGGTCTTATAATCTTCGCCACTCCTTATTGTGTTGTCTATTTCTCACATAGCAAGTTACCCGCTCCTTTCCCATGGCTCTTTTGCCTTTAGTATGTCTTTTGAATATCAAATTCTCCAAACCTACTTTCTACATTACAGCTGTCACTTTCTAATTCTATGTACAAATGTTCATTCTATGTTTTTTCTCATTAAGACTTCCTCATTGCTCGCATGTTCCGTCTATGGTATTCTCAGTATTAGAGAGGACCTTTTTTTTTCTTTTCTTTTTAAGTATTTTACCAAGCAGGGCAGGAGTGCCACTAGTACGTAAAGGGTTACAGAGAGAATGATTGTTTATAAGGGGGACTGAGCAAGGGATAAAAAGAAGAACGGTGATCATGGTATCAGAAGATGTTAATTGACATTACATTTAAATTTATGAAGATTATATTTATCAAGGAAGCTAGTAAGAGGAAGGGAGTTCCACTGTTGGGAAGTGCGAGAGAAGAAGCTGTTGGAGTAGAAGAGGCGGTTACATTTAACTGTTTCAACAGTAAAACGATGGGACCTACATGCCAACCTAGTAGCACGCTTAAATTCATGCAGTTGAGAAACCTGTGAAAATAGCTTGTCACAGCAGTTGCGATGAAAATATTTCTAGAAAAGACAGAGGGAAGCAACATCACGTCTATGAGAAAGCGACTGGAGTCAAGGTGCCAAATCAGGACCGATCACACAGCAGATTCGTGTTTGGATTTTGTCGAGAACCTCGAGATGAACGGCGGGGGGCACCGGACCAGATATGGCAACGGTATTCCATGTATTGAGGAATGATAGATTTGTAGATGTGTAGGATAGACGGACAAAAAAAACCTTCTGGCACGACACAGAGAATCAACTTACTTTCCTTCCTTCCTTCCTTCCTTCCTTCCTTCCTTCCTTCCTTCCTTGTGCCGTGTCTCTTCAGGACGTCAGCAATCATGGTTCTATACAGCATTCTATCCTTTATATCTTTCATTAAGGTTTGTCTTTTCACTATCCCCCAGGCTTTGTTTTCTGCCATCCAATTACACAAACTCGTAAACTAGTTTATTCCCTGCTTTCCTTTGCCCCTCTTGCCATCAGTATATCCTGTGAGTGTCCAATTTTCCAAGCATTCTTTCCTTAGAAATTTTCTCTTTATCTGTGAGGCTATACACTGCCCTGGATAAGGATTGATATTACATACTACTTCAGCGTTCTTTTCTTAGTTTCTAATGAAATTTAACTGTTTCTTAATACTCTGCTTAGATTGAAAAAGGCATCTATCGCTATTCCAGTGCGCCTCCGGATTTACACTATTTACATTGATCGGACTGTTATCCTCATCTTTGTTGTCAAATTCACGACGTTTAGGCCGTTTCACGCTCCGGCCTACTTCAGGTGTCTTGATTTTTTTCCCAAGACACACATCGACCAGTGGATAAAAACGTTGTTTAAAGTAATCCAATGACTTGATCCAAAGAGTTGTGAGTTCAATACCTGGTCACAGCACAGGTGAACAAAAAACTTGGAGAGCTGAGTTACTAAAAGAAGATAACTGAACCTGAGATATCCGAAAGAGGCACGGCAAGTGGAACTAGGACAATCTACCCCGGTGGACGGAATAAAGGGTTCGGTTCGGTTCAAAAATTCCACTCACCTGAAGAAAGGCCGGGGCGTAGAACGGCCGAAACGC
The DNA here is from genome assembly GCA_903632075.3 of Acanthosepion pharaonis. Classification (NCBI taxonomy): domain Eukaryota; kingdom Metazoa; phylum Mollusca; class Cephalopoda; order Sepiida; family Sepiidae; genus Acanthosepion; species Acanthosepion pharaonis. The sequence goes on from CAHIKZ030000198.1 coordinate 1,001,399, forward strand.
CGTGAATATGGCAACAAAGATGAGAACATCAGTCAGAACAATGTAAATAGTGTAAAGTTTTTATGCGTCCCGGAGAATCAGCATTGGAAATATTTGATCGCACCTGGAATCGAACTCATATTCTTGGATTAAATCGGGAAAAAGCGCTAGTTTTGCGAGAGAATAATTAAATGAAAACGTGATTGTAGTAAATGAAAGGTTTGTCTGTCTGTCTGTCTGTCTGTTTCTCTCTCTCCCCCCCTTTCCCTCTCACTCCCTTTCCTTCTCTCTCCCCCGTTCTCTCTTCCTCGCTCTCTGTCCCCATTTCTCTTTCTCTCTCTCTCTCTCTCCTTTTCTCTCCCTCCCTCTCTCTCCCGCTCTCTCTCCCTTTCTCTTCCTCTCTCTCTTCTATTTATCTCTATATATCTCTCCTTTTCTCTCTCCCTCCCTTTCTCTCTCGCTCTCTCTCACCCTTTCTCTCTATCTATCCTTTTCTCTCTCTCTCCCTTTCTCTCTCTCTCTCGCTCTCTTACTTGCTCTCTCTCTCCCTTTTTCCTTCTCTCCCTATCTCTCATTTTTTTCTTTCTCCCTTTCTCTCTCTTTCTCTAACTCTCCCTCTCTCTCTCTCGCTCTCTTCCTCGCTCTCTGTCTCCCTTTCTCTCCCTTTTTCTCTCTCTCTCTATCCTTTTCTCTCTATATATATATCTCTCGCTCGCTCTCACCCTTTCTCTTTCGCTCGCTCTCACCCTTTCTCTCTCTCTCTCTCTCGCTCGCTCTTGAAGTAACCGTCACCTCAGGATAAAGGCGATCATTTCCTTTAATATCTGTTTACATGACATATGGAAGGCAAAAGGGACAGTAACTTCCCTGACAAGCTTGTGTAAATGGATAGCAAATCTGTTCCGCTTGCTAGCGTCAATACTTTTCCTCTTCTTACAATTAATCCATAGTCCTATATTCCCGCTTTCATTTACAATCTTGTCTAGGAATTCCTGTCCTTTCCTTTCTACGTTTACTCTAGCCTGTGTAGTATCCGTCACATTTGAATGACTATGGATCTGTGTCAGTGGAGACTCTTCTCCAAGAACTTGGTCCCGCTAGGCCTAACCTTCAGGGCTAGGACCTACCAGGCCAACTGTAGTAAATCCCACACATTCTCTCTGTATTCCATCGGTGAACAGCTTCTTCCCGCGAACTGCTGCTCTGTGGAACCTTCTACCAACAGGATGTTTCCCCGATCCCTACAGTCTTAACCTGTTCAAGTCTTGGATTAACCGGTAACTTTCACTCCTATCCGTACAAATTGCCACCTAACGTAACCTGACCACAGCGGAGGTGAACAAGTAACTTGGAGAATTGAGCTTATTAATAACTGAAACTGAGATATCTGGAAGAGGCGTGGTACGTGGAACTAGAACAATCTACCCCAGGTGTCGGAATAAAGGGTTCGGTTCAACGTTCACCCTATACAAAGTCCGGGGGACACTCGAGGAAGAATCTAGTGTCCCCCAGGCCTTGTATAGAGCGAAACTTCCTGTATATATATATATATATATATATATATATATATATATATATAAACAAAATGGTGGTAGATCTGCGTCTTTTTTTTTTTTAGGTTTATAACATGGAGGTGCTACTGCGCGGTTCTTTGCCGCCACGGTGAGGCGACCTCTTCAGGGATCAAGCATGGGAAGAACTTTATTTTTTCATGGGAGATCGACAGTTGTCCATACAGCACTTTAGTTGTCTCCACGTCACCGATGTTATCCAACGGAAGGCCAGGAACCGATTTACTGCTTGACAGTTGCGAGTCGTATGAGTTAGGCTGGATGAAACGTCGAACTGGCTTTGGGATTCCGGCTGAAGATTCCATTCTCACGGGTTATTAACGAAAATGGAGTGCTGGGAAAGAGATGGAAAATATCTTTGTCTTCTCTGTTAGGTTGAGTGATTGACCTTCAACTGTTAATGCCGCTAGCGGATAAGCCATTGTTTGACTATAAACTCACCGTCATTTGCAATGACGCTTTGTCGTATTTTGCAGAACAAGCGAATGACAGTGAACACATTAGAGAGAAGATTAAACAAACTTGGTAAAAATAATGTCGCTCAAATATATCTGTTATCAGATCTGTCTCTATTAGAGTATGTGGAACGGAGGAAAGAAATTGTTCTTTGGGAAATAGTTTCCTCGTTGGAAAATGGCTTCCACTGTCCTCCTTGTGTTGGCTGAAAAAACAAAAAAAAAAAAACTATGGAATCAATACTAAAAGAGCAGGCCTCGTGATTCGAGAGGACATTGAGCCTCAAACTCACATCTAGTCTCAAGCGGAATTCCGATATGCGATCAATCGCTAAAGATGCAGGTAAAATGATCGGCTCCCTTTACCGCTGCAGTAACTATCTGACGCCTCATGCTACCTTTTACCTAAGAGATAGATCAAGCCGAAAATGGAGAAATATTACGATATATGAGTAGAAGCTGCCCATACCTCACTTTCCAGTCTTGATAGTTTTCAAAAGCGTCTCCAAGTCCTTGTGGGGGAAGAATTATTTTCCACACTTCAACCTCTCTCTCTCACAGGTGGGATGTGGCGAGTCTCTCACTGCTCTATCGTTACTAACATGGAAAGTGCCCGGACGAAATGCATCTCCTGGTTTCATCAGGTCTAACCTGCAAGGTTAGAACCCACCATGTCATTTACATAGCAACAAACTACCTTCTTTCCTTTCAAAGGTGCAAATTTACGTGATCAGCTCAGCTGCACCTGGGATACACGCGGTAGATAACCGTATGACAGTTGTCGATATATAAACACCCACCCCACCAAGAAGATATGAAGGAGCCCCGCCCCTAAAAAAAAAACCCGTCTGGTCTCATAATTACCATTACCAATATGTATCTATTTTATTTCTCTCTTTTTCTCTCTTTCTCTCTACCTCTCTCTTTTTTCTCTCTCTCTTTTTCTCTGTCTCTTTCTGTCTTTCTTTCTCCCTCTCCCTCTCTTTCTTCCTCTTCCTTTCTATCGTTCCCTCCCTCTCTCTCTCTATCTATCTCGCTCTATCGTTATTTCTCTCTTTTTCTCTGTCTGTCTTTCTCTTTCTCTCCCTTTATTTCTCTATCTATGTCTGTCTTCCTCTATCTCTCTTTCTATTTATCTCTCTCTCACTTTATCTCTATCTTTCTTTATTTCTCTTTCTTTCTCTCTCTGCGTCTCTCTCTCTCTCTCTTTCTCTTTATCTCTCTCACTCTATCTCTATCTTTCTTTATCTCTCTTTTTTCTTTCTCTATATCTCTCTTTCTCTTTATCCCACTCTCTCTATGTCTCTCTTTCTCTTTATCACACTTTCTCTATCTCTCTATCCCTCTATTTTCCTCTATCTCTGTGCGTTCCTCTCTCTCTCTCTCTCTCTCTCTATTTTCTTTTCTTTCTACTATTGTAGCATTATGAATATGAACCCCAGCATTACTCCCGGAGCCTTTCCTATAATAAGGCTGCGGCTGCGGGTTTAAATTTTATTTTAGATGCAATGACCTCCCATGCTGATGAATGAATACAGTCGGAAAAAATATTGTGTGGCAGAGATCAGGATCAAACGGGAGAAATAAACTTAGGAATACTGTATAGCGTCATCCGTCCGGGTGCTAAAAACTAATGTTCGGGTGCCTAGTTTTTAATTAACCCTACACTGGCGAAAAGATTCAGTACGCGACTCGCATATCACGTTGAATCACTGGATTCCGTAGAATAAACGAAGTTAAGCAGCATCGAGAACGGTCAGAAACAAAGTGGGTGAATACCAAGTGCTGCAAGTCTGGATATGCAAGTCTGGATATATCGGCTCGAAATTGTTAATCGGAGAGCCGAGTTCCAATTCTGGTTGGGTTCGTTATATTCACTTACGCGCAAAGACCCTTACGAAAGGCATGAATCCATATCTTCTACCACAGCTATGGGTTAATTAGTAAGAAATTTATCACGAAATTGTTATTATCTAAAAGAAACAAAATCCTTAAGACCCAGAAATATTTTCTGGCTTAAAATAACCACAGTAATAAAAACATGAAAGCCAGCAGCAGTAGTTGTAACCTAATCAGTAGCTAGATTATGCTTAAGGCTTTAAGTTTAATACAACAAATTGTCCTACGGGAGAAAAGTCTTTGTCAGCTTGATAACATAGTCGTTGTGATTTCAATCCCTGTATCGGGTTGTGTGTACTTGGACTCAGTAGAAACGGGCAAGTAATCATTAAAGAGTACTAAATAAAAAGGAAACTAGACAAGATAACCGTAGACATGAACAGAGGAATGAGAAAAGTTTACTCCTCGGAGATTAAATAAAGGGTTCAGTTTTGGATTCCCTGTAGGTTATCCAGATCAATATACACCTGAAGAAGGCCGAAGGGTACAATGGTCGAAACGTTGTGATAAAAACAACTAATATGTTGGCAATAGTCCGAATATAAATAGTGTAAATAATAAGGGGTTCAATTTGGGTTAACCTGAAGGTTACCCAGATCAACATACACCTGAAGAAGACCGGAGGGTACAGGGGCCGAAACGTTGTGATAAAAACAACAAATATGTGGACCATAGCTCGAATATAAATATTGTAAATAATAAAGGGTCCAGTTTGGAATTCTCTGTAGGTTACCCAGATCGATATAAACCTGAAGAAGGCCGAAGGGTACAACGGCCGAAACGTTGTGATAACTGTCCGAATATAAATCGTATGACAATTGTCTGAAAATAAATAGTACAAATGAGGTGCAAAAGGGTCGATAAACTATAGATAACGAAACAATCAATCACAGCAAAAAGACTCGAACCCCAGCACCGTTAGGAACTAGTTCAGTTTCTGCCGAAAGACCTGTCGACTCCACCCTACGACGAGAGTGTTGCTGTAACTTCTTGAGCCTGATCAATTTCTATATGCTCCTAATTATATCACTTTAAAATGGCCGGTGGCAACCAGAGAGAAAGTAAAAGTAGGGATAGAGTGAAACTCCTTTCGTGTCCATTAATAGATAATCGATTTCTTTTGCACCAACGCGCACCCCAATTCATTGATTTTGGTAGTTTTCAATTATCAGTAGCCAGGGTTAAAGTTCTTTAAGGAATTATTGAATGAGAAATAAACGTTAACGTCTACCTTATTCTGTTCTTAGCTCTGCGACCGACGCACACAGGCGTTCTTTTCTTTTCTCGAATTGTTCATGCTTGCCTGCCTGCCTGCCTATCTATCTATCTATCTATCTATCTATCTATCTATCTATCTATCTAACTATTGCAGTCCGATAAAATCTATCTATCTAATAGCTAGATAGATATGCACATAATCAGAGAGATAGATATGTACATAATGAGATAGAAATGAAAAATGACATAGATAGATATGAATACACACATAGATAGATACGAAAAGATATATATATATATATATATATATATATATATATATATATATAAATAGAGAGATAGATAGATGTGTACATAATGAGATAGATAGATATGTACATAATGAGATAAACATAAAAATGACAAAGATAGAAAGATATGAATGCAGACATAGATATGAAAAGATAGATAGATAGATAGATACATAGATAAACAAGATGGAAACATTAATATAGATAGATAGATAGATAGATAGATAGATAGATAGATAGATAACATTAAGATAGATAGATAGATAGATAGATATGAATAAAGACAGAAAAATATGAAAAGAAAGATAGATAGATAGATAGATAAATAGATAGATAGGGAACATATTTATATAGTTAAATAGATAGATAATTAGATAGATAGGGAACATATTTATATAGATAGATAGATATATAGATAGATAGATAGATAGATAGATAAGGAACATATTTATATAGTTAAATAGATAAATAGATAGACAGGGAACATATTTATATAGTTAAATAGATAGATAGATAGATAGATAGATAGATAGATAGATAGATAGATAGATAAGGAACATATTTATATAGTTAAATAGATAGATAAATAGATAGATAGGGAACATATTTATATAGTTAAATAGATAGATAGATAGATAGATAGATAGATAGATAGATAGATAGATAGATAAGGAACATATTTATATAGTTAAATAGATAAATAGATAGATAGGGAACATATTTATATAGTTAAATAGATAGATAAATAGATAAATAGATAGACACGGAACATATTTATATAGTTAAATAGATAGATAGATAGATAGATAGATAGAGAACATATTTATATAGTTAAATAGATAGATAAATAGATAGATAGGGAACATATTTATATAGTTAAATAGATAGATAGATAGATAGATAGATAGATAGATAGATAGATATGAACAGAATCAAATAGATAGAAATTTAAATATTATGATGTTCTTACAAATAACCTGATATTTTTTTCTCCTTGGCTGAATAATTAAACGCGTTGCCATTTTAGAAATTATATTTATAAATACTAAAGAGTAGAAATGATTCGAGCTTTTTTAGCTTTTTAAATTACTTTCGGGATACAATATTCGTCGAACGCATGCTCTATTGACGTAAGCACATAAACACATTCACAGACAAGCACACACACATATACATACATTGAATTAGTAGTATTGACTATTTCCGAGATTAGAATCTCCTAACAGGTTCCAAAACTACTTGCAGTCATATAAGAAAACTGATGAATTGTTCAGAGATGGACGTTTGTCAAAGGTTCGCAGAAATCTTTATCGTATTTGTACTTTCCCCTTTGCCATTATCAATGAGTTGTATTTGTAATCATAGACATTATTTTATAGACACAAAAATAAAACTCTTCGATATTAGCATTTGAGGACTTGTATGTTTGATTTAATTTAAGTCCAAATTTTCCCGGTAAAATAGAAAAATGAACACAAAATTAAATGAAAACAATCAAACAGAGAAAATTTGTTGGTTTTCAGTCAAGTTTGAATAAATAAAAAAATGCCGCCAAAAATGCCGCCAAAAATGTTCTCAATTTAATATAGGAATCCCTCGATTAATGCGATGCATATATACATATACTATATATATATATATATATATATAATTATTTTTTATGAAATAAAAATATAACATAATTATGTTATAAAATCACTACAAAAATAGCCATTTTGTTTCAACACACTCTCTGTCTTATCAAGTGATGATGTTGAAAATGACATGTTCATCATTAATTAATCATAGTTAAGGATCGGGAGCTCATGAACGATTGAAATAAATTTCAAATATTTTATGTATTATTCCAGGATCATCACTTGATAAGACACAGAGTGTGTTGAAACAAAATGGCTATTTTTGTAGTGATTTTATAACATACTTATGTTATAATTTTTTTTTATAAAAAATAATTATATCTGCTCTACTTTGTATTGAGCACTCTTTTAAGAATAGTAATTGTTGGTTATTGGAATTCATTCCGTATATACCAATTATATACTTCTATATATATATATATATATATATATATATATATATATATATATATATATATATATATGCATCCTCGATTAATGCGTTTTCGATTAGTGCACTAAAATTTTTATATCCCAAAATTCGATTAGTGCATTATACGCGATTAGGGCGGCAAAACTTTCTTCAGTTTCAACTTTTTAATTAAAAAGTGATTTTTTTTATAGTTACTGATTAATTAAAAATTTCCTAAAATTTAAAAATGGAAAATGAGTAACTATTTTGGTTGTCAAGTATTACGTTATCTAAGTAATTACAGTAGAATTAAAAAGTAATAGACGGTTATAAATAGATAAATATTTATAATATAAGCCGATAATAAAAATACATACACCAGGACAGAATGTTAGAAGTTTAGAGAGGACGAAGATCACCTTGAATAAGTTGGAAAATGATCCTGGAACAATACATAAAATATTTGAAATTTATTTCAATCGTTCATGAGCTCCCGATCCTTAACTATGATTAATTAATGATGAACATGTCATTTTTATTTATGAATGATTTCATCACGATTCTTGTGTTAAGCATGTTGAGTAATTATACATTTTTATTGCTCAATGTAGAGTCCAATATTTTCATAAAAGAAAACCCAGAGTATTCTAGTATGATATCAATTCTAAGATACAACGGTTCAAAACTTAATCTTAAAATTGGTCAATTTCGCAGTTACACACACACATATATATATATATATATATATATATATATGCCTCGAATAATGCTTTTAGATTAGTGTACTAGAATTTTTATACACCAGAATTTGACTAGTGCATGCATTATACTCGATTAGGGCGGCAAAACTTTCTTCAGTTTCACCTTTTTAATTAAAAAGTGATTTTTTTATAGTTACTGATTAATTAAAAATGTCCTAAAATTTAAAAATGGAAAATGAGTAACTATTTTGGTTGTCAAGTATTACGTTATCTAAGCAATTACAGTAGAGTTAAAAAGAAATGGACGCTTATAAATAGATAAATATTTATAATATAAGCCGATAATAAAAATAAATATTCTAATATTTGTCTTTATTAAAATTTCTTGAATGTTTTGATTTTTTTTTCATATTTATTTTGGTGGTCTTAAAAGGAAATTTCTGAGTTTTTGGTAAAAATAATTAGGCGATAAAATTAGATACAAAAATTTACATTAATTGAGAAATATCGAAATATAAAAGATATATGCATTTCCGATGGAAATGAAATTTTCAGGTTAAAATATCAATGATTATGAAATGTTTAGAAAATTTCAAAAAATAGAAAAATATGTACGTATATTTTAATTAAAAAGCACGAATACTTTTCATTGAAGCTAGATTTGATTACGCGTTTCGCCTTTCTAGTCATCATCAGATGCAAAAACCAAAGAAATAATCTTTGTGTGTGTATTTTTGCGTGAGTTTAAATAATGAATCAGAGGACTTTTTCCATAAACTGGCGTTTCTCGTTATTAAAGGAAAGACGGAAAAGAATGGAAATAAATGACTTTTTTAAAAAAGAAAATAACGTAGTATATTTTCTGTAACTTTTTTTTATAATTCTTAGTTCATGTCGAAAGTTATTAATGTATTTTTTACAGCTTTTTTGTCTCAAATTAAACGTAAATCTTCATCTCATTTTCGAAATAGATAGAAAGCAAGAGAACAGTATAATCTTTTCTGAAATAAATCCACGGCATATCGAACATAATCCTTCAGAATGGGTTGGAAGTAAAAGATTTATATATTTGTATCTGATGAAGCCTAGAAAGTTGAAACACGTAAACAAATCTAGTTGAAATTAAACGGTTGTCATTTGTCAAATTTCTTAAAAACTTTGTCGGGATTCTATACCTTATTTTAAACACACACACTTACACACACATAGCAGTTTTCCTTTTATATATGATAGATAATAATAAATATTTTAAGTTTCTATTAATCTTCTCCTTTTCCTTCCTGTTTCTTTAAATTTTAGAAATCGTTAAGCTTCCTTTTAATTTTATTTTCAACCGCTTTGGTGTTGGTAAAAACTCGGAAAATTTATTTCTTGCGGGATGAAATGGCCATCCAGATGGGGTATTTTTGAGTTTTTTTTATATGCTATTTATTTATATATGCTTTGCAATAAATGTATTGAGCTCTTTTTGTGCATCTGTTTCAATATTTTATATTATTAGGATTCACTTGGACTATTTACCCACGGATTGTTGCCTCACTCTCTCTCTCTATCTCTCTCTCTATATATATATATATATAGTGTAACCCGGATATAAGAGAGTTGTCGGGACCGGAGAAGAAGTCTCTTATATCCGGGTTTCTCTTATATCCGGGTTTGGTCTATTTATATACATTAGCACAGGCTCTAATTTGGGACCGAGAAAACCTCTCTTATATCCGGGTTTCTCTTATATATATATATATATATATATATATATATATATATATATATATATATAGTTTAATAAATGACAGGGTGCATTCTTAAAAAGAACCTTTTTTCGGGCAATAACATGGAATAAAAAAAATCAAACACATAAAAAAAAAGAACCAAACAGGAAAAGCGAAACTGGAAAAGTGCATTTTTTAAAACAATATATGAATTCTGTGAATATTCTGTTGAATTTATCTATCTATCTATCTATCTATCTATCTATATATATATATATATATATATATATATATATATATATATATATATATAAAATTCAAAGAGGATAGAATCCAGGTAGAACTCAATGTCCAGGACAGAGTAAGAATATGATATAAAAGGCTCAAACAATAATATTCCATGGTTATAATTTATTAAATTGGAATCGTAATCACAATCCAATTCATCAGACCTACAAATCAAAAAAAAAAGAAATCGGAAAATATCTATCTATCTATCTATCTATCTATCTATCTATATATATATATATATATATATATATATATATATATATATATATGCATATATTATTGAGCATATATATACAGTAAGTATTTTCAAGCACTTAATCCATTACTTAATCGAACACCATTTATTATCTCTATAAACATTATATCTAGTGTGTAGAGAGAAACAGAAAATAGTGAAACTTTCAATGTGTAGACTGGTAAATATTCATTTGACTGTTTAAAGAGAAACAGGAACACATAACCAAACGCAAGTGCCCTCTAAACATAATTTACTGTATATATATATATATATATATATATATATATATATATATATATATATATATATATATATATATATATATATATATTAGATAATTTAGACTAGATTTGTCAGGATCCTCTGGTAATTACAGACAATTTCGTCGTATCCTTATTAAAGGAAGAAAGAAAATTACCACGTTGATTCATATTCTCGACATGAGAACAATATCACCATCAAGGTGTTGTTTTTTCTAAGGCAGAAATTGTTGTGTTTTTCTATGACAAGATTATTGTTTTCCTCTGAAAATTAAATTTTTACGTGTGACCTGAAAAAAGCTACGGTTATGTACTGCACAATTAAAAAAAATTATGACGTAATATACACGACAAACGACAAGGGAGGTAACTAAGTTATTGAAATGTCAATATATATATATATATATCGTTTAGCTGGAGGAGGGCTGGAGAAAAAGAGGATTCATACCTTTCCCAATGGTATTAGAACATAAGTGAATGTAATGGATTTGAATGGAATTCGAACTCGATTCCTCAATCGAACCACTATCCATTACTCCACCGTGCATTATATATATATATATATATATATATATATATATATATATATATATATATATATATATATATATATATATATATATATATATAACAATATTTTAAAGATGCATTAACCTACAAATCACTCGATGAATGTTATGATCCTTGTTTTTAAAAAATTATATGCTCTATAAAGTCTTTCTTTAATACGCAAGTACTTTCAACTGTACATTCAGTCATCTTCAGGCATGTAAATTATTTTGTTTTTGGTAAAATTCAGGTAATATCCGAGACGAAAAATTTAAATGCGAATCTGAATTTTTTTATTTATTTATTTTGAAATGTGTTATTGTTAACAGATACAAAATTTTGGAGCGTGAGTTGAATTTTTTAAAAATTCAAGAAAATTTTTTTTAATTTTTTGTATGAACACTATTTTTTTTAAAATCCCTGTCAATGTAACTAATTTTGTGTCCATATATTGCATACTTAGTGTTATAATTTTTAAATAATTATTATATATATATATATATATATATATAGATTTACATGCATAGCTTAGATGTGGCACAAGGCCGGAAGCATGGTTCACCCAGTGAGGATCTAACTCACTACTCAATCGTAATTATTGTAACGAGACAAGCTTGGTAACCATTACACTACCTCGAGGGGACTCGAGGTTTTTTTATTTTATAATTAACACCTTACTTTCTGATTTTACAATTAACACTTCACTTGACAAGACACCAGAAGTGTTGCAAAAAATGCCCCTTTTCGTAGTGATGTTATAACATACTTACATTATAATTTTAAAATAAATATTATATATATATATATATATATATATATATATATATATATATATGTATATATATAGAAATATACACACACGCATACACACACATATGTATATATATATATATTGATTTTCCAAGCGTAGCTGAGATGTGACACAAGGGGGCATCCAGTGAGGATCGAAGTTACTACTCAGTCGTTTTGTCTAGCGAGACAAACTCGCTAACCACTACATTGTCTCGAGAGGTATATATATATATATATATATATATATATATATATATATATATATATATATATGTGTGTGTGTGTGTGTGTGTGTGTGTGTGTGTGTGTGTGTGTGTGTGTATATATATATATATGTGTGTGTGTGTGTGTATATATATATATATATGTAGTTTTTGGTGTGCTATATTTATGGGATAAAGTGCTCAATATCAGAGGTAGAGCGTATGTAAATATAAAGATAAATTGAACATCGAAGTCAACACTCAGAATCCAGTTATATATATATATATATATATATATATATATATATATATATATATATATATATATAGAGAGAGAGAGAGAGAGAGAGAGAGAGAGAGAGAGAGAATTAATACAAGTAAATATTTTGTTACTTAACTGATCGGTGTTACTTTCATCATCCCGACTCAGAGTTTCAGAGACGGACCCTCCGGAAATCACCCCGTCCCCCTAATTGACTGCTTATAATTCTATTTATAGATTTTTCTTTTTTATATGCATTTTCCATTGGTGCAAGTTCTTTGGACACTTTCTGTGTGTCTGTGTGTGTACTGTGTGAAATATTACATATATAATGCTCTTACTCACATATGGCTAGCCTTCATCGGTGATTGTGACATGCCAAAAACGAGACATTCTATGTAGTGATCCGCTGCTTGTATTGAGAAACGACGTAGATCGATACCATTCCCAAATACCTTCCTACAAATTGAAGAATCGAACTCATTACATCGATTCCATTTTCCACGTCGATAAACGTTACGCTTCGCAAATATTCAGTTGGAAAAAAAAAAGATCCTACGTAGGTTTTCTTTGATTGTAGTGTTTTTTAAATTACCACTTTCTGTGAGAGGAATTTGCTGTAATGAAAGTAACAGATTTCGCACTGTCCAGGCGTGGAAAACAGACCCCAACAACCGACTCACCAAAAAATACTCTTTGCTTCATCAGAAGCACGGCATCAGGCCCGGTGCAAGGGTCTCATGCGACCCCAACCCAATCTATGATACAGCTCCCTCCCAGTCTAGTTCATCTCAATCTTTATAAGGTAGTATTCATATAAAATTCAAATTTTATTGCAACCTAATTATGTACAATAACAGATCACCCCATCATAGATCATTCCATCTTAAATAAATCAAAATGGTTTGGGTCAAGTTTTAATATCAACTCCAGATTTTTCTTGTTAAAAAGTTGAATAAATGATCACTTTCAACATTATGGATAAAAAATAGTGAATCTTACATTATATATACATACAGACATATATATATATATATATATATATATATATTAAAGACATTTTTATTTATGTTTAACGTTGTTATTTTATAGATACAAGTATTTAAGCAAATGCTCTGTTTATGATAAACAGTATTAAATAACATTTACCGGCCTGAATGTCCGAGAAATTTTCATAGAAAATATTCGTTCATAGACAGGATTCGAACCTGCATCCTATACGGAACCGTCATATACGCTGACGTGCCTTAACCACTCGGCCACCATGAACCTTATGGTAGACAAGGTCGAATTTACTGTTATAAACTACAATCTTCCATGAATCTCGTACATTCATAACTGCTCTGGCGTATCGAATGTAAACAAATGACGTCATATGTTAAGAAATGGACGAAGTCCGACAATTTATTTATTAAAGACATTTTTATTTATGTTTAACGTTGTTATTTTATAGATACAAGTATTTAAGCAAATGCTCTGTTTATGATAAACAGTATTAAATAACATTTACCGGCCTGAATGTCCGAGAAATTTTCATAGAAAATATTCGTTCATAGACAGGATTCGAACCTGCATCCTATACGGAACCGTCATATACGCTGACGTGCCTTAACCACTCGGCCACCATGAACCTTATGGTAGACAAGGTCGAATTTACTGTTATAAACTACAATCTTCCATGAATCTCGTACATTCATAACTGCTCTGGCGTATCGAATGTAAACAAATGACGTCATATGTTAAGAAATGGACGAGGTCCGACAATTTATTTATTAAAGACATTTTTATTTATGTTTAACGTTGTTATTTTATAGATACAAGTATTTAAGCAAATGCTCTGTTTATGATAAACAGTATTAAATAACATTTACCGGCCTGAATGTCGAGAAATTTTCATAGAAAATATTCGTTCATAGACAGGATTCGAACCTGCATCCTATACGGAACCGTCATATACGCTGACGTGCCTTAACCACTCGGCCACCATGAACCTTATGGTAGACAAGGTCGAATTTACTGTTATAAACTACAATCTTCCATGAATCTCGTACATTCATAACTGCTCTGGCGTATCGAATGTAAACAAATGACGTCATATGTTAAGAAATGGACGAGGTCCGACAATTTATTTATTAAAGACATTTTATTTATGTTTAACGTTGTTATTTTTTATAGATACAAGTATTTAAGCAAATGCTCTGTTTTGATAAACAGTATTAAATAACATTTACCGGCCTGAATGTCCGAGAATTTTTCATAGAAAATATTCGTTCATAGACAGGATTCGAACCTGCATCCTATACGGAACCGTCATATACGCTGACGTGCCTTAACCACTCGGCCACCATGAACCTTATGGTAGACAAGGTCGAATTTACTGTTATAAACTACAATCTTCCATGAATCTCGTACATTCATAACTGCTCTGGCGTATCGAATGTAAACAAATGACGTCATATGTTAAGAAATGGACGAGGTAAACAATTTATTTATTAAAGACATTTTATTTATGTTCTTAAGGATGACGTCATTTGTTTACATTTATTGTAGTTTATAACAGTAAATTCGAGTTGTGAATAAGGTTACGAGTGGTTTATATGACGGGTAAGGATGCAGGTTCGAATCCTGTTATGAACGAATATTTTCTATGAAAATTTCTCGGACATTCAGGCCGGTAAATGTTATTTAATACTGTTTATCATAAACAGAGCATTTGCTTAAATACTTGTATCTATAAAAATAACAACGTTAAACATAAATAAAATGTCTTTAATAAATAAATTGTCGGACCTCGTCCATTTCTTAACATATATATATATATATATATACATATATTACTAGCAGCATGGCCCGGCGTTGCCCGTGCTTGATTCAAAAATCGTACGACTCATACAGCAATCGCTATCACTTGACTTAAAATATTTTTGCCCTTCCTTGCCTTTTTTAAAGGAGTGCCCTTTGCCGTGTTGATGTTGCTACATGACTTACTTCTTGCCTATCTCACACTGCGAATTTTTTCTAAGCCCTATACTAAACATTAAATCTGTTACGAAAAAGAACTAAACAAAATGAACACAAAACGATCAGCTTTAAAAAGGACTCGTAACTGGAAAAACCGAATGAAAAAGAATGTTAACAACAAATATTTTTTCACACCCAACCCAGTTCTGCGGAATCAGAATCAACGTTGAGTTTAAGCAAGCGAATGAGCCAATTGGAGTAAAGTGCCATGCAGATTTAAATTTTTCCCATTTGTGACGAATACAGCTATCGATTTTTTTTGCATGCTAGCCTGCTAGTTAACATTCGCGTCAGTCAGCTGTTGGCTCTCACGCTGGCCAATAGAATCTTCCTGCCTATTTGTAGCAGTCATCTATAGGCTCTCCCTCTGGCCATTAGGAAATGGCCGCAAACTACATGAAAACTGCCGTAGAAGCATGAAAGAATCGATTATTTCCACTATCGATGGGAGTTGGGAAATGCAACGTCGGTGTTGGCCTTCCCGCTCACTTGGAGCATGTGCATGTAAATTTTGGTGCAAATCCGTCGAAAATAGCGGCCGTGCATTCGTTACACACACACACACACACACACACACACACACACACACATATATCCTGCCTTTTACAGATAGAGATTTTAGACTTAGCATGAGCAAAAACAATTCACGGATTTGGAAAAAAAAAAGAAAAAAAAAAAGAGCCCAGAATGACGTCATATAATAAATGAATATATAAGTAAATGCTGGAAAATCTCTTCACAGAAGGCAAAAGAATTGAGTTTCTACAGAACTATACTTAAAATACAATGGTCTGAACATATGAGTAAAAGGAAGTTTTAAGGAATATAATTAAAATCAGAAAGAAATAGTTGAAATTTCTGGGCCATAATGAGGAAGGTAGTCTTAGAGAATATGACCCTCACAGGACATAGTGAAGGCAAGATGAGCAGTAGTATGCAGAGAGACACCTTCTAAACAAACTCGTGTAAATGGATGGCAGAACAGGAACTGAGAGGATTGATGAAATGATAAAATTTACTAGGAGATACAAAGCATAGGAAGTTGTGAAGTGCTATGATCACCCTCAACTTGAAGGGGCACGACACATAGAAGAATAGTAAATTCAATCAGAAATGTGCACTTATTACTTTTCTCCGACGTTTTATTTGATCTGTGGTAATGTGCTAATTCATTGTTGGGCGCCCCATTACTATGGCCTTGTGCCACAGTCGGCACACAAGGGTAAGCTTACTAGACAATGATTCGTGATCGGTGTTTGGTCGGCGATGTTTTAACAGTTTTTTACTGACTGATGTTCGAATCCAGTAGAAATTCACGATTTTGAATAGCGAAACATGCTAGTAGATAGATAGATAAAGAACAGACTGGGATAGATAGATAGATAGATAGATAGATAGATAGATAGATAGATAGATAGATAGATAGATAGGAACAGACTGAGATAAATATATAAACAGACTGAGATCGGTAGATACAAACAGACTGTAGATATACAGATATGAACAGACTGAGATAAATAGATAGGAACAGACTGAGATAGATAGATAGATAGATAGATAGATACGGACTGAAAGTGATAAGAAGAGATACATAGATATGAATAGACTCAGATATAAAAAGTGATTGAAAAGTAACTCCCCATTTTAAAATACTTATAATTTATTTATTATCTATAATTTTTACAAGAAATGGATATGAGAGGAAAGCGTTTAGCATGAGGTTTTATTTTAAATTCGATATGGACATCAGTTTTCGCTACCAGCTTCTTGGGTCGCCTAGGAATCGCGTCAATTAATTTCACCAAGAACCCTTGTAGCATAGAAGACATAACTTCTTGTATTCGTCCCCCAACCCCGAAAAAATTTTAGAAACAGAATGGTAGCATTTAGTTCACGCGGGAATTGAATATTTTAGGTCTCTTGGACAAGGCACCAAAAGATCAGAAGGAACGCCAGAAAAATAAGAAAGATTTTGACCCAGAATTTGTTCCAAGACACATCTGTCTGTGTGTAGTCGGGTTCTTCTCTCCAGAGCAGGTCTTGTTAACTCCACGAAGCGCCGTGGCAGGAACAGATATTAACAAGCAGCTGAAGCCAACATTCTCTTTCTGTGCGTATTTTATTTCCAACTCCTGTGCTGGCTTGAAAAGTCATCTTCATTCCAACCAAGAAGAAACAACCTACAGCAAACTCTACCCAGGGTGAACACCGGACCTGTGTGTCACATTTGCCTATTTTTTTGCCAAAAGACTTTCAGGCCGAAGAAACTATATGCGAGTTCATGAAAGGGTCAAGCAAATGTTAATTCAAGAAAGTTGTCATGCACGAACTCGACTATACACTCATCATAATCATCAGCATACTCACTCCCTCTTTCCATATCTATCTATCTATCTATCTACCTATATATATATATATATATATATATATATATATATATATATATATATATAGAGAGAGAGAGAGAGAGAGAGAGAGATTTAAATGAATGAGTGAGACGCAGAGAGATGATGATGACACTGATGATGATGATGGCGAGTGTATATTCGACTTCGTGCATGGCCATTTTGTCCTCTCTCTTTCTCTCCATCTTTCATATATATATATATATATATATATATATATATATATATATATATATATAATTGTGGAGATATTCGCCATCATCATCATCATCATCATCATCATCGAACTCACTTTCTCTCTCTCACACACATAATATATATATATATTTAAAATTGCCAGTTTTTAATTTTAATATTAAATTTTATCATATAATTTTATAATTATTAGTTAGTATAAATTATTTTTAATATTACACGTATTTAAAGATCTGAATAGCTATTATAGCAGGATTTCGTTGTCAAGCTTTTGAATCTTTCTATACTTCGTTTTTGATTGGTTATTCTAGCTTTTGTAACAATGTTTCCCCCTAGTGTAGGATCGTTAATTAATCTGAAACTTTTAAAACCATTTATTTTCTTTTCAACATCATCACTTGATAAGACACAGAGTGTGTTGAAACAAAATGGCTATTTTGTAGTGATCTTATAACATACTTATGTTATAATTTTTTTTTTTATATATATATATATATATATATATATATATATATATATATATATATATACATATATGTGTGTGTGGGGGAAGAAACAGAGATGATGATGATGATGATGATGATGATGATGATGGCGAGTGAATACTTGAGTTTCTGCATGACCATTTTCTTGAATTAATATATATATATATATATATATATATATGTATTGTCATATGGATAGGAGTTTACTAATTATACTGAATATGTTAGCTCTATCACTGATATTGAGCCCTTTCCAATAAGTATTGCGCATTGTATAAATAGTATATATAGAAAGCTTTCTTGGTCTAATTTAACTTTGATCAATAACTGTTGTATATATATATATATATATATATATATATATATGTGTGTGTGTGTGTGTGTGTGTGTGTGTGTGTGTGTGTGTGTGTGTTTCTTTGTGTGTGTATGTGCGTGTGTTTCTTTGTGTGTGTATGTGCGTGTGTGTTTTAGGATTGGATTTTTTGTAAAAGTATTTTTTATACACCTTGTATACTGGGTCTATCAGAAATACTTTTACAAACTTTAGGGATGGTTTCTGCCCACCAAAACAAGAACAAAAGTCCATATATACATATATCCGTAAATCTTTGGTTTTGAGTAATTAAATTTAAAGTTTATTTTAAACGTTGTAAAATGTACAATCCTACATACGATCCAAAAATACTTTTATAAATTTTGAGCCGGGTTCCTTAAACCAAAAAAAAAAAAAGGTAACTGGTCACATAAACATATATCCAAAAGGCTATCGTTTTACCTCAATGAACCCGTCGGATTATTGACTGGCGGGCCCTTTCAAATACTCCCAAAGGACTGATGTCGAGCGAACGTACAGGCCATGAAACCGGTCCTCCCCTACCTATCCAAATTTAATGATAGATATCCGCCAGTATATCGCGAACAATGTGACTAAAATATACTGGAGCCCCATCAGGCTTGAAACACATGCATCTTCATATTAGCAGGGGTACATCCTCTAGCAGGTCTGGAAGTGTGTTCGAAATAACGTCCATGTAGACAGCTCCTGCAGACGTGCTGGGACAACATATGATTCTACCAGATAGTCACCTACAATTCCAGCCCACGCATTAATCGTAAACTGATGCTGGTGTCTAGACTGTATTGTACCCTGGGGATTCCGATCCGCCCACAAATGTTGGTTGCGTAAATTTGTTAATCCATTTCTTCTAAATGTTACCTCAGCTGTAAACCAGACTGAAGTGATAAACAACGGATCGGCAGTTTGTGCAATAAATCATCGACAAAAGTTCTCCCAGGGCGAGTGATCAAATGGCGAAAGACCCTGCACACGTCGCAAAAGGTACGGATATAGAAGCTGCTCTTGAAGTACTCTCCATCCGGTACTATGATATGTACGACATGCTAGCTCCACTTGACCTGTCCTGATACCAGGGCCATCTCTCGACAGCCTGCAGAATGTGTTCTTCGTGGTCAAACGTACGAGCGGTTCTCGATCTTCCTAGATCCATAGTTTCTGGTGCCACGGATACTGTTTCAGCAACATGTCGAAAAACAGCAATAAAGGTTAGATGACTCGGCTGCCTTAGGCCTGCAAACGCAATATGATACAGCCGTGCAGCTTCGCGTTCGCGCGGCCGTATATAAAAATCATATCTACCTGCACACGATATGAATACCCTGCCATTCTTAAACGAAACACTTCTCAGTTAACTCACTACTACACACGTTAAACGTTGAAGACAGACTAGCCACAAATGTACACGAATAACAAATGTAACCTAGTCTACAGGATAGCACAGCGCCATCTACTATAATCATTCTTTAAACTTAACTCAAAAACGAAGGATTTACGGAAATATGTCTTTATGAACTTTTGTCCTTGTTTTGTTGTGAGGAAGCCGACCCCAAAGATTGTAAATGTATTTTTTTATGCTCTCTCTCTTTCTTTCACCATATTTTAAATCAATTAATTTATAATATTAATGCTCTGTAAATTTACATTGAGCACTATTTTGTAAAAATAAAAATATCTATAAGAACACCGGATTTTATATCTTACTGTTCTTTCTTTCTCTCTCTCTCTCTCTCTCTCTCTCTCTCTCTCTCTATATATATATATATATATATATATATATATATATATATATATATAACATTTGAATTAATATTTCTCCCTCTCTCTCTATCTATCTATCTATCTATCTATCTATCTATCTATCTATATATATATATATATATATATATATATATATATATATATATATATATATATATGTTGACGTGGGTGCGATTAACCATGCGAGTGGTATTTGCTGTCAATTCTTTTCCTATTCATGAGTCGGATCTTCAATTTCCATTGTTTGTAACGGAGAACAACCACGAGTTAACAAGGGAAGTGATTCAAAGTCAACCACGAAATCTTGTTAACCTTTTCCCGCCATTTGAATTTCTGGACATCATATCCGGCTTCATTGTTCAAATGAGATTATTTAACTCGCCAAATATTCAAAATGGCCGCTACCTGATTCATTGTTCAAATTCGGAGCCGTCTGTTCTTCTTGGTGACCAGGATTTCGAAAAATAAATATCCACTGTCGAGATATTTTCTTGTTTAGGGCTCACATGAAAAGTCATATAGTCATAAAAGATAATGAAATTAGTATTAGTAGTAGTTTTAATCCATCTTATTGTAGATTCTAATGATTTCAAAAAGCCAAAGAAATTATTATGTAACAGGAATATTTCGTTAGAAAGAAAGATAAGAGTGCTTAATTGCTGTATAGTATCAATCCTCTTATATGACAATAAATGCTGGACAATCTTCTCAGAGATGAAGAGAAAACTGCAGGAATGAGAAATACAAATTGGCAATCCGTAAATTCTGAAAAGGACTTATGATTGGGTTCCACGGTTTTAACAGGGAAAGATCAGTATTAACACTGCGTTGATGGTAGACCTGGAAATAAAAAGGCAAGAACTCCTAGACAAATTAGTAAAGGAAAGCACGAAGAACGGAATAACGTTCAATTGTCAAAAAACAAAAAAAATAAATAAATAAAAAATAAACTTAATGCAAGAGAAACAGCACAAGATGCGAGCTCCGAATAGGAGATACCAAAATCAAGCAAGTGACAAAATGTCTGAAAAGGAAGGAAAATATGACACCGAAATCCAAAGGCTCTTTACGATAGCAAAAGATGCTTTCCAAAAGTTAAGCAAAGTATTAAGAAACAGAAAAATCTCGTTAGATACAAAGAGAAGAGTACTGAACTGTTATATAATATCAAGCCTTCTATACTGCAGTGAATGCTGGACAATCTCATCACAGGTGGAGAAAAGATCTGAGGTAACAGAAATGTAGTCTTACAGAAGTGTACTTAGAATACCATTGATGTAACATGTAAGCAACGAAGAAGTGACAAGAAAAATGGAAACAAGAAGACACTTTTACATAAAATCAGAGATAGTTGGAATCTCTGAGAGACATACTGAGAAAGGTAGGTCTGGAAAATTTGACACTCACAGGAGATAACGAAGGCAAGTGGCCTAGAGGAAGGTAGTCTACATAAAGAGCTCATGTAAATGGAAGGCAAAACAGGGTCTATGGAGATTAGTAAAAGCAGATATTACTATGATTTAAAAATTATAAGAACTTGTGGAGAGTTAACATCGATTTCGTCTTGAAGAAACACGCCATGTAGAGGCCTCGGTATGACGATATGCTACACCCGGCAGCAAAGCCTCCTATCTGGAGATTGGAGGTTTTGTGGAGCGTGGAATATCGCTTGATTGTTGTTGTTTAAAGGTTCACCCAGACCCGGGGTAGTAGAACCTGTTAAGGCCCCAGATATGAGCAAATAGGGATCCCCAACAAAAATCAAAACACAAGAAAATTATAAAAATACACTTTTATAGTAAAAAAAATACCAGCAATAGATATTTATAAAGATGAACAACAATACCTTTTTATAGCAAAATGACCAACAATACATTTTATAATGAAATGACCAAAAATACATTATTATTATTATAGTAAAATTACCAATAATATATTTCATAGCAAAATGACAAGAAATACAGCCTTGTGCAAATTAATTGAAACGACCGCTTTATTTTCCTTTCTTTCAGCATACGGTCAGTTTTACACCTACTGGAGTGACAGGGTGTAATCGATTTCTATTTTTCCTCAGAGTAGGTTATTTGCAGGTTTGTTTGACCTGTGATTGCATCAGATTTTTATCATGCCCAGACACTATTATCTCGACTGTCGATTAGTTGTCCTACTGTCATTGTCTGCTGTGAACGTTACTCCAAGTAAGCGTATGGGAATTGTAACGGTGCATGAACACACTGGCAAGCCTTACCAGTGAGCAAATCAAAGTACTATAGATTGAACCGGAAACTCTCCTGATTTAAATCCAATCGAGAAACCGTGGCCGATGTGCAAGGAACGACTTCGTGGAATGGACATACGAATTACTAACATGTGTACTGGGTCATGTTTCATTGGAAAAATATGAAAAGAAAGTAAATAATAGCGGAATTATTCGTTTTGTTTTAATTAATTTTCACAAGGGTGTATATTTTAAAGTAAAATGACCTTTAATACATTTTTTTTTATAAAATAACCAAAAATACATTTTTATAGGAGAATGACAATATATTTTATAGTAAAATTGAAAACATGGTATATATCGTCTAGAAAATAAAACAATTTGCTATGATTGTTCTCATTTCTTGTAAAGAGAAACAAATTTCCACTCCTCGTTTGATTTTGTAAGATTATTAGGTAAAAAATAAATATGCCGTATAAGATTATTAGGTAAAAAATAAATATGCCGTATAAGATTATTAGGTAAAAAATAAATATGCCGTATAAGATTATTAGGTAAAAAATAAATATGCCGTATAAGTGTTAATAATCTAATCATGAAATAATTTCGTTCTCTTGAATTAATTAAAATGTCTGAAATTTCATAATTAGATTTCCGCATTAAATAACCCACAGATATTTGATATGCCTCTAAACAAAAACAAGCAAAGCAAACCACAACAAACTTAAATGGATCACAACATCGAAATTATCAATGTTATTACGAATAATTTATTACCAGCTTTACACTATCTTGCTACATTTTATCAAAAGAATATAAAATTTATTTACTATAAAATATATTGTCATTTTCCCTTAAATGTATTTTTGGTCATTTTATTAAAAAATGTATTGAAGGTCATGCCTTCTTCATTACAACTAATATTTTTTCACTTTTTTTTACCGTTTCCTATTATTAAGATTTATACATGTACTGACAAAGTGATAATCATTCAGGTCTTTAACGGACAATCTTGTAAAGAAAAAATGGCGGTAGTAATAAAGGAAATCAAAAAAGGACTATTAAAATGGCTACAATAAGACAAGCCAAGACGCGAGGTACGAAATGGAGATATCAAAATCAAGTAAGTACAGAAATCTGGGAATAGTTTTAACAGACGATAGAAAATATGACACAAAAATCTGAAAATGGATTGGAATAGCAAAAGATGCTTTTCAAAAGTTAAATAAAGCATTGAGAAATAAGAAAAGTTTTTTTTAGAAACAAAATAAAATAGTGCTGGATTGTTATCTCTATCTATAAAACGCAGGATGCGCGCGCGTGTGTGTGTAACGAATGCACAGCCGCTATTTTCGACGAATTTGCACCAAAATTTACATGCACATGCTCCAAGTTAGCGGGAAGGCCAAGACCGACATTGCATTTCCCATCTCCCATCGATAGTGGAAATAATCGATATTTTCATTCTTCTACGGCAGTTTTCATGTAGTTTGCGGCCATTTTCTACTGGCCAGAGTGAGAGCCAATAGCTGGCTGCCACGAATAGGCAGGAAGATTCTATTGGCCAGCGTAAGAGCCATCAGCTGACTGACACGAATGTTAACTAGCAGGTAGCATGCAAAAAAAAAATCGATAGCTGCATTTGTCACAAGTGGGAAAAATTTAAAACTGCATGCCACTTTACTCCAATTGGCTCATTCTCTTGCTTAAACTCAACGTTGATTCTGATTCCGCAGAACTGGGTTGGATGTGAAAAAGTAACATTCTTTTTTCATTCGGTTTTTCCAGTTAAGAGCCCTTTTTTTTTTTTTAAAAAAAAGCTGATCGTTTTGTGTTCATTTTGTTTAGTTCTTTTTGCGTAACAGATTTAATGTTTAGTATAGAGCATAGAAAAAATTCGCAGTGTGAGATAGACAAGAAGTAAGGCATGTAGCAACATCAGCACGGCAATGGGCACTCCTTTAAAGGCAAGGAAGGGTAAAAATATTTTAAGTCAAGTGATAGCGATTGCTGTATGAGTCGTACGATTTTTGAATCAAGCTCGGGCAACGCCAGCCCATGCTGCTAGTTTAATATCAATACTTGATTCACTGAGTCGTACTTTGCAATATTTCTATCGAGAATCTATCTATAAATCTGCAATTCGTCCATGCTTAGAATATTGCAGTCACATATTGCCCAAGGCTTCTGCTAAATATTTAGAGATCTTTGGTAAAATCCAAAGAAAAATCAGCAATATTATAGGCCCAGGTCAGGCATCTCGGCTTCAATCACTTTCCCACTGCCATAAGGTTGCCTGCCTTTTCTATAAATATTTTCATGGTAATTTTTTCGGGTAATCTCTTCGCTATGGTGCCTATATTCTTTGAGTTTAAGTGCAGTACTAGACTGGTGAGGCCTCACCAACTTACAGTTGAGCTGGCTAGATGTAACCATTGATAAGTCATCTGTTAAGAAAGTAGGTTCACTGCATCGTGAGGGATATTTTTTTATCCAGAATCTTAGCTTACATATTTATAAATCTACCATTTGTCCATGCTTATAATATTGCTGCAACTTGTCTGGTGTTCCTGCTATTTACCATGAGCTTCTTGATAAAATCCAAAGAAAAATCAGCAATATTATTGGTCCTGATCTGGCGTCTCGGCTTCAGTTATTTTCTCATTCGTAAAGTTACCTCCCTGTGCCTTTTTTATAAACACTTTCATGCTAACTGTTCGGATGAGTTCTTTGATATGGTACCCAAAGTTTTATGACTTCTTTGATATGGTACCCAGAGTTTTATGACTTCTTTGATATGGTACCCAGAGTTTGTGAATTTAAGCGCTGTACTAGACTTTCATTGAGGTCTCATCAGTCTACAGTCGAGTTGTCAAGAACCGTAAGTTCTATGCTTTTTGCAGTCAACTTTAATCTCCATAAATTTAAACGCAATGTCAGTCGCTATCTACTGTTTCTCTTGTTCTCGCTCCTTAGTAAAATTTCTGTTTTCTAGTGCGTCTACACTTAGTAACCCCTTGTGTCTTAGTGGTTTTACTGCCTTGCTTGGGGTGAACGATTAAAAATATATGGCAATGAATTCTATCAAATTCTCTCACAGATGAAGAGCAGAATTGAGGCTCTAGAGATGTTTTATAAAAGGATGCTGGGAATACCATATATGGGACATACAAGCAACAAGGAAGTTTTAAGGAAAAGTAAAAACAAGAAGGACGCTTATACTTAGACAAAGGTGACATTTCATGGGCACATAATGAAGAAAGAATTCTTGAAGAATTTCACACTTGCAGCATAGAGATCGTCAACCTATGGCACTCGTGGCACACCAAGCGATTTCCAATAGAAAGGAGACGCCAATGACATCATGAAGTTCGAACCAATAACTACTACAACGCAAAGAAGATATTGATCTGTTTCAATTTTAATATATACTAAAGTATATACAGTGATGTTCGATAAAAGTGACTCACCTGATTTTTTTTACTAAATGTTCTCTTCTCCGATGAAACGAAAGTTGAGCTAAATTCAAAGGATAAGCGATCTAAAATCCGAAGAAGATGCTTTGAAAGCTCTTTGAATTTAGCAGTAAGTACTGTCAAGCATCCGTTCAGTATAATGTTCTGGGGATGATTTTCTTTTCATGGAACTTGTTTCTTAAAACCTATTGAAAAGACCCTCAGGAGCGTGCACTACAAGAGAATTTTAGAGTCTTGTCTGCTCCCTTCTGCTGAAAGGGTGCAAATCGACCCCACCAAGCTCATTTTTATGCAGGATAATGCTCCCTGTCAGAAATCAAAATTGATGAAGGAATACTTTGATGAGAAGTAGGTGAGTGTTATGACATGGCCACCCCAATCTCCTGACCTCAACCCCATAGAAAACTTATGGAGCATGTTGCTCAACTGCTTTCAAGAGAGCCTGTACTTTATAATGCTTACTGGTACATGGCAGGGCAGACTGGGTTCTATAGCCTTGGGTGCCAACTGGTCTACCGCAGAAAGAAATGTTGGGGAAAGAATCTGCATCGTCAGTCATGTATCGAAAGATACATGATCACCTAAGCGTGTATCACGCATGGGACATCATTGACTGAAATTCACATACGTGTTAACACCACTGGGAAAGGTATGAATTCTCTTCTTCTCCCCCCAGCTATGGATAAATAGCCGTACAGACCAGGTTCTATAGCCTTGGATGGCAACTGGTCTACAGCAGAAAGAAATGACAACCTACTGAGGTAAAAAAAAATCTGCCTCGTCAGTCATGTATCGAAAGATACATGATCGCCTAAACGTGTATCACGCATGGCACATGGACTGATGGGGCGGAAAAAAAATCAGAAATGATTAAAAAAAAAAAAGAAAGAAAAAAGTCGCCTCGACTATTTTATTCTGTAAAAGACAAATTTAGATTCATTCTCTGATGAGTTCATTGATTTTTTTTTCCTTTATATCATTAGCTTTGTGCTCAGTTTGTTTGTTTATATTTTTCACAAAACATTTGGATTGATAGATTCTTTCACGATTAGAGCGAAAAGCACATGAATGGAAATAGCTGTTGACGGAATTAAACTCGGGTCTTGACGCGAATCAAAAATCGGAACTCATGCTATTCTCTTTTCTTCTCATTGTCGACTTCTATTTTACTGTGGAGAAATGGTAAGAATAATAGAGTCTAAATTCTTTAATCCGTAACCCTTGGGAAACGGGCCACTGCCGTACCATAGGAAATACAGGGAGACAGAAATTACCCCTAAAATAAAAACAACGTATGTAAATATAGACTGGTCAGCTCATTCCACGTACATATATATATATATATATATATATATGTATATATGGAAAAGGTTATAATTTTTCCAACGAGAGAAAAATATATATTTTAAAAAAGGAGAGAAACTGCAAATGTTTTTCGTTATAATGCGAATTTGTTTTAGTGTACATATAACTGTATTCTTCATATGAAGAATAAAATATAATATATATACCAACACAAATCCCCATTATAACCAAAAACGTTTGCAGTTTCTCTCTTTTTAAATATATATATATATATATATATATATATATATATATATATATATATATATATATATATAGTCTTAAGATGTGCTATATTTATGGGATAAAGTGCTCAATATCAGAGATAAAGCGTGTGTAATTATAAAAGTGAACATAGAAGTCAACACTTAGAAGCGACAGTCTGTTTCATGCTAGATGCAATCGTCAGGCCACGAGTGCTGTTATTTTCCTGGGCTATTTATATATGTACGGGTCAGTGGTGCATTGTGGGTAGTCTATTTTGGCGGTTATTTTACCGGAAGTCGTTTATTTAATATTTGGGTTAAATTATTTTGCTTGGTTTATTTTTTTTATTTTTCTATTTTTATTTCTTATCTTATATATTTATTTATTTTTATTTTATCCACAATGCACTTTTTTGAAGATTTTCAAAGATTCATTACAATCTGCAGGAACTACCATTTTCATGGTCTTTGATCACGATATCTGGGTGATTAGCTTTGATCGTTCTGTGTGCATTATAAAGTCCCATGAAAATTCTTACAAGTCCTATCTCCGTAACCGGGTCTGGGTGAAGTTCGTACAAGTTTCTTGCCGTTCCCTTCCCGTAACCAAGTTACAGATTTTCCAGGGCAGATATTGGCCTACTCTGTCATGCTGTGTTTTATATTCAGTTGATGCTAATATTGCGAAACCTGATACAAGATGGTCAATAGACTCTGGATATTTATCACAGTTGTTGTTGTTATTATTATCATCATCATCATCATTATTTTCATGATCTTCATCATCATCATCATCATCATTATTATTATCATGATCTTCATCATCACCATTATTATTATCATCATCATCATTATTATTATCATAATTATTATCATCATCATTATTATTATCATGATCTTCATCATCACCATTATTATTATCATCATCATCATCATTATTATTATCATAATTATTATCATCATCATTATTATTATTATCATCGTCATCATCATCATTATTATCATCATCATTATCATTATTATCATCATCAGCATTATTATTATCATCATCATTATTATTATCATCATCATTATTATCATCATCATTATTATTATCATCATCAGCATTATTATTATTATTATCATCATTATTATCATCATCATCATTATTATTATCATCATTATTATTATCATTATTATTATTATCATCATTATTAATATCATCATCATTATTATTATTATCGTCATAATCATTATATACATCATCATTATTATCATCATCATTATTATCATCATCATTATTATTATCATCATCATCATCATTATTATTATTATCATTATTATTATTATTATTATTATTATTATTATTATTATTTAGTAGATTTTCTCCGTTTTGTTATTTTTACGATTACTTGTTATGGTTTGCAGAAATGTGAAATCAAAGGGGAATTTTTTTTTTTTAGATGTTTGTTTCATTTTGTCATTCTCTAAAGAAATATTCTTCCCTTTGTAAGTACAAAAGCCGAAAGGGTGAATTACTCATTCAGAAGATACAAACAACATCGCTTCTTCTCGGAAGAAACAACCATTCAAACAAGATTAATTTTATAATATCCCCGTAGACATTTTATCCTGTAGAATTAATAAATAATAAATTAATTAATCGTATTTATAAATTTTCAACGGAAATTTTGTGGGTAATAATTATCATTGTATTCTTTGCTATTCGGACCAAAAATAAAAGATCAAACTCTACAGAAAAGTGCTAAGAAAACCATCGACGGAGAATGTGACCTACGAGGAGGTTTGAAGGAAAATGCTAACAGAAAAAGAACACTTAAAATCACTTGGTTGATTTGTTTAGCGCCATTACCATTATTATCATCATGATCATTATTATTATCATCATTGTTATTATCATCATCATCATGATCATCTCATTATTATCATCATCATCAGCATTATTATTATTATCATCATCATTATCATTATTATCATCATCATCATCATTGTTATTATCAGCATCATTATTATTATTATTATTATTATTATTTAGTAGATTTTCTTCGTCTTGTTATTTTTATGATTACTTGTTATGGTTTGCAGAAATATTGTGAAATCAAAGAGGATTTTTTTTTTAGATGTAGATACAAATCTATTGGTTATTTAATGTCAAATATAAATATTTTGAACAAAAGTTTATGACTTCAACTGAATATGTTTTGTATATAATGCGTTTTTAAATATATAGTTTGTAGATCATAAAATTTATAGTTGGTAATTTAACTACAAAAATGTATTGTTGATAATATTTAATAAAAAATGTATTTTCATTTTTTTTTTTTAATGTGCCTTCATTTGACATTTTACTATAAAAATGTACTATTGATTTTTCTTAAGGTGTTCGCTATTTGTCCATAGCTGGTACCCTAACAGGTGCTACTACCCAGGATCAGGTTTGACCTGGAAACAGCAGTAGTTAAGAGGTGGTTTCACACTCCTCAAAACCCCCAATCTTCTGATTGGATGCCTTGCTGCCGGATGTAGTTTATCGTCATGCTCAGGACAGAAGCAGCAAATAGTAAAGTAATTATCGGTTCATTTTAAATTTCTATTAAAAATATACTGTTGATTTTTGTTTGGGTTTTCACTGTGTGTCCATAGCTGATGTCCCTACCCCACTAACAGGTCCGCTTAGAATCAGAAGACAGTTAAAATTTCTGGGATAGCTAATAAGAAAATATTTTTTGGAGAATTTGCCACTCATAGGGCATACTGGAATTAAGATGGGCAAAAAGATTCAGCGAGTAACCTAGCGAACAAGCTTGTATAAATTCTTGACAGAACTGAGATTGGGAAGGATACTAAAAAAAAAAAAAAAAAAGAAAAAAAAGCTGTTGCGTAGAGATAACGGACTAGCCTTCTCTACACCTATTATTGGAACATGGATTTATCCTTCCCCTATACATAGAACGTCTACTCATGGAACAGTGGCAAAAAGTGGCAGTCGTACGCTTGTCGTACTGAACTCCAACATTCTCACTCCCTGTTCTCATATGATTAAAGATTTCTTCACTCAAACTTTTTAGTTCCAGAGTTTTTCTTACGGTCAGACTAACCAGCAATTATGAGCATCATACGAACTTCATAAAAAAAGCAAAAAAAAAACAAACAAACAAATATTGCTAAGAGTTACAACGAGAGGAGGTTGTAGAGAGTCGTGATCGACCAGGTCTTCAACAGGCACGGCACATAAAAGAAAATGAAGATTCAAACCAGCATAATCAGCATGGAAGAATGAGTGATGGTTTATTAGTTGATCCAGTTATGTTTTTAATCATTTTACACCCCGAGGCAACAAAGCCACTAAGACGCAAGGGGGGTTACTGAGCGCTAGAGAATATGAGAAAAAAAAAACACTATTAAGGAGGAAGAGGAACAATAAAATTAAGAACGCGAATTAGGAAGACAGAAGATAACGATTGATATTGCATTTATTTTTTTGAAAATCGCAGCTAACTAGGAAGCAAGAAATTGGAAAAGAGTTCCACAAGTGAAAAGTGCGATAGAAGAAACTGTTAGTATAGAACTTACGGTTACCTCCAGGCAGTTCAGTTCTAAAACGATGAGACCTTAGCGCCAATCTAGTACTGCGCTTGAATTTATAAAGTCTATGTACCATAGAGGAAAGTAATATTTATTTTCTAAAATCCAAAAATATGGCACAAGACTAAAAAAAAGAGGCGACGAGGAAGGCCGGTATTCATCTGTCTTAAAATTAAACTTAGATAGCCACAATTACTGACCCAAACATACCACAGTATTCCTTACACCAAATCAACATATTCTTACTTATCATTCCTACTACAGTCACCATAATACCTCAGAGTCTCTATGAAGTTCTAACTAGTCCCCAAGAGGAAAATGCACCAGAACAATTACCATGAAAGCATTTATAGAAACAGCATACAGAAAATATATTACGGCCATGGAAAAATGACTAAAGCCGAGACGCTAAGTTAGAACCAATAACATTGAAGAATCTCTAAATATATAGCAGGATCTGTTGGAGTTTTTCCAATTGACTTCACTGATTGATAATTTTAATCGGAATATTTGATGCGATGAATTATCCTTGTTTTGTACTTCAAGGCACACCTTTGATTTTTTATAATATAAAACATGATCAGAATGTTTTTTGTTTTTGTTTTTTTGTTTCACATATTTGATTGTTTTATCCGAGTTCTTGTTTTTTCGATTAAATCAATAATCAGGTTAAATTATAATTCACTCACTCATTGAAGGGAGCAGGGGAGATAGTAAGGTAAAGTGAAAAAAAATCTTTTACAAACAACGCGTTTCGCCTCCGTCTGACAGGTCTCCTTAGGTTAGAATCAGCGACAAACCGTGTGTAAGGAAAGTGCGTTGGGATTTTTTTTAAGAAAATGTGGGGAATAAGATAATTTAGACGCTACAGCCAGAAAGAGTGTGTTTTATTTTATTTTTTTTCGTATTGAAGATGTTAACGTCTGTTGGTGAAAGACTGCCTGTTGCTCCAGATCATTTTCACACCTCGTGTAAGATATAATTTTATTGAAAATCAATTATTTTCGTTATCTGGTCTGTTTGATAAATAAGATAACCAGATGCCGGCTCCTAGGTTAGAACTGAGTGTCTTAAAATATGTGGACCGATACTGTTCAAAAATAAAATTTCATTATTGCTGTAAGGTGAATGCAGACATGTTCGTAGCTTTTGAATTGGTAACTGAACCTTTCACCACACAGCCTTTTCTCCAACAATAACGCTATGTAAGCAAATTATGGCTGCGCTTTGTTTGTTGTTGTGGTTCATTTTCAAGTATTTTCTCTTGTATGTCTGTTGTCTGCAATCAGTTACAAAGGTTTCTTCAAAGCCACTCGGATAGAAACTATTTATTTATTTATTTCTTGGCAAGTTTTCCACGTCAGGGAATCACTGTTTTGTCGAAAAAAAGTGAAGATAAGCGTAAAAAAAAAAGACTGAGCTATTTGGCAGCCGTGAATGGCATTCGAGACGCAGTCGCCAGAGTTTCTTTCTATTTACATTTTTTCTCCCCCCCCCCGCTTTTTTTGAGTGTGGATATAGTTTCGATTAAAAGTCAAAAAGTACATTCGATCAATTGATTAGGATTACAGACATTTAAACTTACAAATATATATATATATATATATATATATATATATATATATATATATATATATATATATATATATATATTCAAAATATAAGTATCTTAATTCCCGATGTATAAGACGCACCCCTAAAATTGTGCTGAAAGTGTGGGAAACTGCTTCTACTCGCGCATAATACGCACCCCTTTTTTTCGTAATCAAACCTGATAAATTGTATCTCTCCAATTTCATTCCGGCCAGCGTTTGCTACTCGTATTTTAAAAAATGGTTTTAAACATAAAATAATATTATTCTAATTTAGTTTTAATTCTTATTTTATTTTACATTTGTAAGTATTGTTAGGTACATATGATTGTATTTGACATCCTTATGGGGTCGCAATCACTGAATGTTAGTGTCAAATTGTCATATGTTTGTGGTGAGTAGCCGCTTAGCAACTGAAATCGACCTATAAATGGCAATTTTTAAAAGATTTTTGCAGCTGTGCATAATACGCAGCGCTAATTTTGTTTATTTTGTTTTATTTAGAAAAAAATGCGTATTATCCATGTGGAATTACGGTAGTCGTTGGTGAACATGGATAAACGTGCCGGGAATAAGACGGAATGTGAAAAGGACGATTTTTCCCATGACACCCCTATTATTTTAACTACCTTCACTCCTCAGCAATGTTTGTTTTAAAAAGCGATTATTAGAATTGTGATAAAAGCTAAATATATGATGAAAGTAAATTTATACATGATGTTTTTTACTTTAGAAGTTGCAACAAAAACATCAAACACTATTTCTTTATTAGA
Source organism: Acanthosepion pharaonis (assembly GCA_903632075.3). NCBI lineage: Eukaryota > Metazoa > Mollusca > Cephalopoda > Sepiida > Sepiidae > Acanthosepion > Acanthosepion pharaonis. The sequence continues at coordinate 1,035,263 of CAHIKZ030000198.1, forward strand.
TTGTTTAAATAAAAAAATAATTTTCTATTTACAACATTCTAAAAATTAATACAATTAAAACTAATGCAATGCAATATTTATCATTTACCAATTTACAAAGAAATAAATGCGAAAACAGTTTTATCCATAAATTTATAAACCTTTAGTAAATTATTAAGATATGTAAACCAACTATAAAGAAATCCTTATTATTTACCATTTTATAAAGATCGAATCAATTAGCAATTAGTCAAAGTTTTGCCAACCATTCCAATAAACAATATCATAAATAAATAGTGTAAATAAACAATCTAATAAATAGTGTTTATTTTATTTTTGTTCCAAATTCTCAAGAACAAAGAAGATGTATAAATTCACTTTCATATGTTTTATAAGTTTTATTACAATTCTATTCATTGCTTTTTAAAACACTGCCAAAGTGTGAATGTAGTTAAAATAAAAGCGATGTCATGGGAAACTTACTTGCGTTCAGGAAGGTCCATGTTTGCCGATTCCGTTTTAAGGACTACATGGATAATACTACAGACGTCGATATAACCACACGCACAATATTATATTACTAGTGTACCAGTCAAAATTGACGGCAAGAAGGAATGTATTATAAGTAATATGTATTATAAGTAATAAAAAAAACAACAACAAAAACAAAAAACGGAGTTTAAAAAGGAACTTTTTCCATGACACCGCTATCATTTTAATTACTTCTCGGCAATGTTTATTTGTTTAAAAAAAGCGATGATTAGAATTGTAATAAAACCTAAACATATGATGAAAATGAATTTATACATTTTTTTTTGTTCTTGAGAATTTACAACAAAAATATCAAAAAAAACTATTCATTTATTAGATTGTTTATTTACAAGAATAATTTAATATTTTCAGTATTTTAAAACCAGATACACTTGCATTAAGATTAATCACTAATGCAATACAATATTTATCATTTACCAATTTATAACGAAATATATGTGAAAATAATTTTTTATTTATAAACATTTAGTAAATTATTAAAATATATGAAACAACTAAAATAAAATCATTATTTACCATTTTATAAAGTTTGAATCAATTAGCCGAAGCTTTGCCAACCAATCCAGTAAAGAATATAATAAATAAATAGTGAAAATAAACAACCTAATAAATGTAGAGTGCAAATAAACAACCTAATAAATAAATAGAGGAAATAAACAACCTAATAAATAAATACTGGAAATAAACAACCTAAGAAATAAATAGTGCAAAAAAATAACCTAACAAATGAATAGTGCAAATAAACAACCTAATAAATGTATAGTGCAAATAAACAACCTAATAAATAAATAGAGGGAATAAACAACCTAATAAATAAATAGTGCAAATAAACAACTTAACAAATGAATAGTGCAAATAAACAACCTAATAAATGTATAGTGCAAATAAACAACCTAATAAATAAATAGTACTTATTATTTTTGTTCCAAATGCCCAAGAACAAAAAAAAATGTATAAATTTACTTTGATATGTTTAGGTTTCATTACAATTCTAATCATCGTTTTAAAACAATAAACATTGACGAAGAGAGAAGGTAGTTAAAATAAAAGCGACGTCATGGGAAAAGCCGTCCTTTTAATTCTTTGGGGTTCAGCGGTGTTTACTTGCACTCAGAGGAAACGGGCGAGCAATAACTTAGCATTACTAAATAAAATAACTAAACGATATCCCTAGACATGAACAGTAGAACATAGAAGAGTCTATCCTCGTAGATTGAATAAAGGGTTCACTTCAGTATTCCCTGTAGGTTACGTAGATCGATATGAAACTGAAGAAGCTGGGAGATCAAACAGCGGAAACTTTGGGAAAAAACAACAAAGATGAGGACGGTAATCCGAATATATATATATATATATATTGTGTAAATAATGAATATTCTGTAGTAGAAAGCTAAGTTTTGTTGCTAACTTTGTTTAGCGGCATATCAACCTCTATGATTCACTTAATGTCGAAATATTATGGCTTCTTCTACATATGTTTTGAACGCCATTTTGTCTTGACCTACAGATATTTAGTACATAATTTTATACTTTTCAGATAAATGTCTTTTTTACATATAGAGTTTGTACATGATGAAAATATATTGATGGTAATTTTTTTTATGAAAATGTATTTTTTTTTCATCGGTATCACCTCAAGCAAGAGAGTAAAGGCATTAAAACACAAGGGGTTACAGGGTGTGGGTAGAAAGAGAAAAAAGTAATCAGGACGACAGTAGATAGCGATTGACAATGCATTTAAATTTTTGCAGATTAAAACTGGCTGGAAAGCATAGAGCTGGAAAGGAGTTCCACAAGCGAAAAATAAACGAGAAAAGAAACACTTAGCATCGAACTTACGGTTATATCTCGCCATCACAACTGTCAATTGATCAGATCTCGACATCATTTATAGGAGAATGAATGTTACTTCCAATGGCTTCGCTAAAAACGTCCATTAAGCGACGCTATTTAAGAGGTAAACATTTTCTTCTCTTTCTCTCCTTTTCTCCTTGACATAGGGTCTTCCATCAGCCACTCTCTTGACCCAGGGCAGCACTACCTCCTCAAGGCACTTGATGTAGGCCTTCGGATTGAGTCTGAGGCCCTCAGTAAAAAAATTCGGGAGTTCTTTTCTTATCAGAACGATCGGAGTGACGTTTACAAGCTGCCGCACCTTCGTAATCCCTATTAGACTCATCCAACTCTTTCTGAAACCCCTGTACCAGATTGACAGCCAAACACTCTGAAATGTTCATATTGGAGCTTCGGGCGCGAATGCCAAGTAGTACAGAATGCCGTTTCCAAATTTCTGGAGGTCAAGGATGCTCTTTTTCCCAAAGATGGCGCCCAACTGACATTACTATACTGTGTATTCGACAAAATTAAAAACAAACAAAGCGCATGCGCGAACTTAAAAATATAAAATGGCGACTATTTACCTATCGTACATTATATATGCAGGAGACAGAGTTTGTCTTAATTGGGAATACATAAAAATACAAAAAAGTTCATAAATTATCTGTAGATTCAAATGAATCACCGAAATGAATTAAAATATTTACTTGCTAATTACTAAGCTTAGCTTAGTGTTGGCATAAAGCTATAAATATGTGACACCCAGTGTGGATAACACTCGCTACACTATGGAAGAATTGCAAGTACTGCTTTCTAAACATTACTCCATGGAGAGATGCACAGAATACAAGATTTAATAACTATAAAGAGGAAAAAGAAAGAAATATATATATATATGCCACATTTTTTCACAACCAGCTAATAATCGGCAAATAATAATATAATTTTAACTGACGATATAAGTTTGCTAATCCAGTGTTAAATTAGTTAAATTAGTAAGTTTTGTTTTTACTGGAATCTTATACTTGTGTCTTGTGCCGTACGAGACTTAGTTTAATAAATATTAATGCAAAATCCAAGAATGATGTGATTCGTGAGAGACGCACTCGAAGAGGTGTCTGCTAATTTGTTTGGGTTTCGTCAAAGGTGTTGACGCAGCATAAATATTTAAACACGGCTAAGCTGACTACAGCAACGTCGCTCTATAAATATTCGTCTAATTACCTAGAAGATATCAGTAGAGGCTTATACTATGATTTATAAAGAAACACTGCACAGATCACAACGATAACCACAGGAGGCAAATATCGACAATAAATGTGTCAGATTTTCTTTATGTTAAAACGAAATAGCATAATGTATACGAGGCGATAAACAAATGTTGAAGAATTCGACAATTAAAAAAAAAACGTTTTAACGGTTTTCTTTGAAGTAAACCATTTGGACATTTACTAAACTATTTAAGTATTATGAAATTTAAGTATTATGGAATTTAAGTATTGTGGAATTTAAGTGTTATGGAATTTAAGTATTATATAATTTAAATGTTGTGGAATTTAAGTATTATGGAATTTAAGTGTTATGGAATTTAAGTATAATAAAATTTAAGTGTTATGGAATTTAAGTGTTATGGAATTTAAGTATTATGGTATTTAACGTTGCGTATTTGTGTATTGTATGTAGGTGCGTGTTCACATATAAACAATTAACTACACCGTTGTGCAGATTAATTGAAACAAAACGAATAGTTCTGCTATTATCTAATTTTTTTTCGTATTTTTCCAATGAAACATGACCCAGTGCACATGTTAGTACTTGGTATGTCTGTTCCACGAAGTCGTTCCTTGTAGATTGACCACAAATTCTCGATTGGATTTAAATCAGGATAGTTTCCGGTTCAATCTATAGTACTTTGATTTGCTCACTGTTAAGGCTTGCCAGCGTGTTTGTGCAGCGTTACAATTTTCGTACGCTTCCTTGGAGTAACGTCCATCGCAGACAATGGCCGTAGGACAACTAATCGACAGTCGAGACAATAGTGTCTGGGCGTGATAAAAATCTGATGTAATCATAGATGACGCTTCAAGGTCAAACAGATTCCATCATACACCTCGATTATACATTCATATTACTGCACACCACTGCAAATGACCTAATCTGAGAAAAAATAGAAATCGATTAAAGCCTGTCACTCCAGTGGGTCTAAAAATGGCCGTATGATGAAAGGGAGGAATGTAAAGGGGGTGTTTTTATTAATTTGCACAAGGGTGTAAGCAACTGTGTATGACTATAAATTACACCCGGCAGCAAAGCCTTTTATTGGGTGATTAAAAGTTTTGAGGTGCGTGGAATCACCACTTAATTGCCATTTTCTAATGTACACACTGACTCGAGGTGGTAGCACCTGTTAGGGTTCCAGCTACAGGCAAATAGTAAACCCCTAAACATAAATCAAAACACTAGTAAAGTATATTTTTATGGTAAAAATACCAGCAATACTTTTTTTTTTTAAATAAATGTTTGCAGTGAAATTACCAGAAGTACATTTTCATAGAAAAATGATCAACAATGCATCGCTAAAAATACATTTTTATAGTAAAATTGCCAGCATCTCCAGGTCAAGTACTGATGTACTGAAGATAATTGCGGAAAGAGCCCATCAAGCTAGAGCATGATAGATTCCTTCCGCAATTATAAAAAAAAAACGGTGAAGCCTGGGCTGTAGCATCTCTAAAGCTTTTGTTAGGGTCTGGCATACAGGTCTTCTTCACAAGCTGAAAAGTTACGGTGTCTCCGGACATAGTATTGAGCTGGTCTAGTGTTACCTGTCAAATCGCGAAATAAAAGTTAATCCTGAAAGGCTCTCAAGTTGGCATCTATGCTGACGACGCAACTATTTAATCTTTGCCTCAATTGTAAGACTGATCAGTCCGACAAGGTTAAAATGGCGGCTGATGTCCAAAACGACTTCAAGTCCGTCGTTAACTTTTTTTTTTTTTTTTTTTTAAGCATTTCACCCCAAGCAAGGCGGGGAGCCACTAGGACGCAAGGGGTTACAGAAAATAGGAAGATCAGATAGGAGTGATAGAAGAAAGGATAAGGGTAGTAGATAGATTAAGGCAACTGGAGATGTCGATTGACATTACACTTGAATAGCTGGAGATTATAACTCACAGGGAAACAGGAGAAGGGAAGAGAGTTCCACAGGCGAGAGGTGCGAGACATGAAGCTATTAGAGTAGAAGAGACGGCTACATTTAGGAGTTTCGACAGTGAAGGGGTGAGAGCGGGATGCCAGCCTCGTAGGGCGCTTGAACTCATGAAGTTTGGGAACCAGCGAATGCAGTTCCTCGGAGCAATTTCCATGAAAGTATTTGTAGAACAGACAGAGGGAGGCGACAGTGCGTCTGTGAGAAAGTGACTGTAGACGAGACGCCAGGGCAGGGCCAACCATATTGCATATCCGCTTCTGGAGCCTATCAAGAACCCCGAGGCAAACAGAAGGGGCGCCAGACCATATATGGCAGCAATACTCCATGCAAGGGCGAATTGTGGATTTGTATAGCTGGAGGATCGACTCAGGGGAGAAAAACTTCCTAGCGCGGCTCAGGGAGCCAACTTTCCTCGCAGTGGACGAGGCAATTGACTCGATGTATTTATTCCATCTCAGGTCAGCAGTCAACGTGAGACCGAGAAGCCGCAGAGAGTTGCTCTCGAGAAGTTGAGCGTCAGACATTCTAATGGAGGGAAGGGAAGGCTCTCTGTGGGGATTAATAGAGAGCAGTTTTGTCTTCGAAGCGTTGAAGTTGACCGGCCAAATCATGCCCCAGTTTACAATCGATTGGAGGTTCTTTTCGAGACGCACGGCAAGGTGAGTTTTGTCAGCGAGACTGGATTTGTTTTTGAGGCAGGAATAAATTGTGGTGTCATCCGCGTAGATGCCGACTTGAGAAGTTACGGCGTCAGGAAGGTCATTTATATAGATAAGGAATAGAGTGGGGCCTAGGATGGAGCCTTGAGGAACACCTGCGTTCGTTGGATAGGAACTGGAGGAGAATCCGTTGACTGGACAATTACCGATGAAAGTATGTATAGAAAAGACACAGGGAAGCAACCTTACGATGGTGGGAAAGTGACTGAAGCCGAGTCGCCAGGTCAGGAGCTGGTCTTCAGATTTTATCAACAATCTCAAAATATATAGCAAAAGCACCAGTTCCGATGTGGTAGAAATATACTAAGCATGGGAGAATGTTATACTTAAGATTCTGGAGAGAAAACGTGTATCGCACGATAAAGTGAATCACTTTTCTAAGCAGCTGACCTAGAAGTGGATTCAGTATAATCTTTCCACTTCATGTCAGCCGAGAATGTTAGCCATATATGGCGCAATGAGTCACTCTCCTGGAGGTTAGCATTAGCCATAATGATGAAATGCAGAGCGAGGGTGGTCTCTCAGATTGTTAATAGAAAGCTTTTTTTTTTGTTTGTTTTGGAGGTGTTAAAATTAACAAGTCATTTTCTTTACTCCAGTTAACAGTTGACTGTCATTTTGTTGCTTTAGCCACCAAATTGACCTTATGGAACTTACTATCGAGACTGGAGTAAATAGTTGTGTGATCGGCATAGATACCTAATTGAAAGCTGATGTCATTGGGAAGGTCGTTAATGAAAATTAAAAAAAATAGTTCCCAAATAAATCAATCTTACCTAGCAGTTCAAAGAGTTTATTTTATCAAATGCTTTTGCATAATCTATAAAATATAGATGTACATACTCTTATATTTGTATTGTTATATTCGATAACATTCTGAACATGAATTTCGCATTCCTTGTTCCAATGTCTTTAACGGAAGCTTGCTGTTCATGTCCTATTTCCGGTTTAATTCTGCTTGATTTCTATTCATGAGAATTTGGTTTGGTTTGTTTTATGGCATATCAATCTCAATGGGTTATTTAATGCCGACAAAATTTTTATTTCTGGTAATATTTTTTCTTCAAAAATGTATAGCTGGTAATATCTTTTTTTTTTTCAAAAATGTATTACAAAGTATTTCTGGTATTAAAACCTGTTTTTACATTTACATAGTGTTTTGACCCCAGTTTTGTGGGGGGAGGAACTATTTGCCCATAGTTGGGATCCTAACAGGTGCTACCACCCCAGGTCAGGGTGGACCTGGGAACACCAGCAATAAAGAGGTGGTTCCACGCTCCTCAAAACCTTCTGATCAGAGGCCTTGCTGTTGGATGTAGTTTATCGTCATACCCAGGACGGTTCTGAGAATTTGAATGATAAGATATGGTTCATTAGGCTGATTATCCAATGAAGTTCGCAGTTGTTCGCAAGTGACTTCTTGAAAATAATCAACAGAAGTCCTCTGGCATATCACTCCGATTGTATTTAATATTTCTGTAATTTTGTCAATGCTGAAATTATCTACGGCTGTCACCACCCTTATTATAAAGCCATCTGGTCCTACTGTTTTGCGGTGAACGGACATTTGCCTCCCAGACAATTGCGTACCAGACAACTGCGTCCTAGGGTAATTGCGTACCCCTGATAATTTTTTGAAGTTAACATTTTAAAAAAAAAAAGAGTTGTTTAATATAGAAATTTACACACCATTACCTTTAAACAAGCAGAAAGTTAGTTACGATAAATAAAAAAATTCTATTTTAAAGCAAGAGAAAATTATGCTAGCAGTTATAGTTTACTCCAGCAGAGCGTACCACAAACATCTAATAAATCCTGGATTTTATAGATTATATTTTTATTTGGAACCCATGACTATGTTCCGAATATCAAACTGTTCTGTCGGAAACCTACCACCCCTCTTGAAGATGAACTTGTCTGCGTCTGTGAACAGAGACTTTAAATAGTGACATGTCGGTTGACATGGGGACGATAGATAGACAGAGAGGGTAAGAACTCCGAGTCTATCTGAGTCGTGATACAGTCTTTGGCTGTAAGCGACGTCTGTCGAACTCTCTGCCTTGAGCAGAGAGGAACCCGGACGAAGCTTTGCTGAAGGGCAAGGTTTCGTTCGGGGAGGTAGACAGGGCCTGAACCCGTCTAGGCGGGTTCAAAGGCTATATTTTTGGCCGGGCCTACGGGCTCGGAGATACCCACATTAAACCGGCCTTGTGCCATATTCAATCCTCGTGGGTGGATCGATAAATACTAAGATAGATAGACAGAGAATTTCTTAGCTGAGCTAGTTATTGACTACTCAGGCGATTTCTGTACCTTTTTACCAACCTATTAAAACCCATTTTATTGTTACGTGTTATTTGGCGTTTGTCTCTACTAACCCCAAATTAACATCATAACACAAACACTGGTGGAAAAATATTTGTGGACGAAGAAACCTACAGCCAGCATTATCATTAGAAAAACGCCGATGAAACAAAAACATACTGGCGATATATAGAACGATCTTGCAACACTGTTAATCTGCCACTGCATTTTAAACAAAAATAAACTTGTAATTTTTTTTTATTTCTTTTATTTCTTTTGTAAACATTTATGATTAGGACCTATGCTTTTTTTTCAGAATTTATAGTAATTGATTTTAAAAGCGTCAAAGAATTATCAGAGGTACGCAATTATCCAGAAATGCATTTGTCTAAGGACAGAAATGTCCTGGGACGCAGTTGCCTGGTACGGGTCGCAAATGTCCACTACGAAACCTTTCTAGAGCCCTGTTTTGCATCTCTTCAATTTGCCCAGTGCTGAATCATTTGAGACTTTAATAATTCTGGTCCTTCCATATTATTGAGTATTACGTGTTTGGGGTTTTCGTTTTGGAATAATTTCTGTCGTTCTGATTCCATCTTGAAGTTTTTTTTTATTTTTTATTCTTTCTCTAAAATCAGCACAACTGAGTTAAATAGTGTGACACACTTCTTGTCCAGACTTTCGCTTATTGATTACTTTCTGTTCATTTCGTTGTGCCCACTTCTGATGTTATTGCAAAGGTTAACAATTCGTTCTGTCGCTAAATTGAATTCTATGCGTTGAGTTGTATCGGCGGGCCGAGTTCAAATCCCACCTAGGCTGTCGTATTCATATTCGAATTAATGCAGTTGTCAAAGACACAAATCGATCTTTTCTCCTTCCGCTAAGCTACAAGTGGGAGAGCAGTGTAGACTTTGGATTGTAGCCAGTCTAGAAAGAAAATACCGAATAAAGAAAAACAGGAATGAAGCAGCGTGAAACCGTTCCGCTATCTTTCCCCAGAAGGCAGGACGGTTCACAGATAATAAAGAAAATATAATGCATGGTGAGCCAGGATAGGTTCATGATGTGACGAGACGTGTCATTTTTTTAAAAAATGGCTTAATATACAATAGATGAATGACATTTTTTTTTTTCAGAAAGAAAACATTCGAATTTGTACACACATCTAATATTTACCGTCTCTACTTCAATGTCATTTGGACGCTATTTACTATGTCACTTGTTATTGTTGAAAGTAGTTGTGTTTTTTTTCATCATTATTTTAAAAGCCAGTAATTTTCCATCACGACTGTTATGGTTTCCACGTTGGTTTCGATGTTATTGATCTTGTATTTCTTTTTCTGCACATATGCTTATATTCATTTTCTTCTTTCAATTTCCCTTTCTTCTTTCTTTCTTTCTTCTTCTTCTTCTTCTTCTTCTTCTTTCGATTTATCTTTCTTTTATTTTATTTTCCCCTACTATCTTTTTATTCCCTATCATGATCTTTTTTTCCGTTTGTATTTCTTTCTTTATTTCGTAACATTCCTTTTCTTTTTATTTCCTCTTATTTTTATCTCCTTTATCCACTATTTTCTATGAAAATATTTCCTTTTTCTCCTCCCCCCTCTCCTTCTTATTTTCTTTTCTTTCTTCTTCTTCTACATTCAATATTTCCTCTCATTTTTCTTTCGATTTTTTTTTCTTGTTGCTGTCAACTCTTTCCTCTGTCTTAATTAGCTTTGTACTTTTTTTTTATTTCTTTCTACTTTTTGACTTTTTCTCTTGTTGTTGTTGTTTCTCTTGTTCTTCCTCCTCCTCTTTTTCTTCTTATTTTTCTCCTTTTTTCTCCTCTTTTTCATCTCTTTCAAATTCTCGATTTCTTCTTCTTCTTCTTCTTCTTCTTTCCTCTTTTTTCATCCATTTCTCCTTTTCAACTTCTTTCTCCTCTTCTTTCTCCCCTCCTCTTCTTCTTTTTCTCCTTTTTCTATCCTTTTTCCATATTTCTTCTTCTTCTTCTTCTTCTTCTTCTTCTTCTTCTTCCATCACCTTTTTCCTCCTCCCCTTTTTTTTCTTCTTTTCCCTCCTCCTCCTCACTTCTTCTTTTTCCTTTTCTCATTCTATTCTCATTTCTATTCCCTTGTTCTTCTTCGTCCTCCTCCTTCACTTCTCCTCCTTGTATCTTGTTTTTTCATTTCTTTCTTTCTTTCTTTCTTTCTTTCTTTCTTCTTCTTCTTCTTCTCACTTTCCCCTCCTTTTTCTATCCTTAACACTTTCTCATCATTGACCTTTATTTTTTCTTTCATTTTTCTTCTTCATTTTGCCATTAGCTTCATTCTCTCACAAGCGTTTTTAATTCTTTCCCATCAACGTAAACCATCTTTAACGAAAAAGAAGAAAAAAAACATTGGAACAAACGACCAATAACGACGTATATAATTCACCTACGGTTTTCATAAAAGTGACAATCACTTAATAATAACAGTAAACGACATGATACAAAACTATTTGCGAATTACGACATAATTTGTTTATCTGCGCCTTTGAGTAGCAGTCTTCATGTTTTGTCCTGTGGCCTTTTCTTGTAAAGAAACAAAATGTTGTCCTAACCTTTTTCATTTCGTTCATGCTATCCAAGAAATTTTAGAAAAAAAAAAAAAGTAGGTGAGTGAGGTGGATGGTTGATCTCAACAATTTCAGAAGCGTCCCCCGGAGAGTTTTAGATTTGGGATGTTTTCGTTCGACGAATGGATCCTAATTTTTCTGTCTCTGTCCCAATATATCGAAAAAGTTCTCGGTGAATCAGCTCGTTTAACATTGATTGACAAAAGGGGTCACCGTTTTGTGAGATTGCAATAACATAATCGACGATAAAAAAAAATATCGCATGAAGAAAATACGTACAGACAAAGGTGGGTTCCTATAGACACTAACATTCAACGACGTACAAATAGAAGGACCGAAATGGGAAGGCACTTCAATATAGTTCGGTTATAAACACTTTTCTATTCGATGAAGCAAATTCGTTCAACGTCTTAATTTTATGAAGTTTTTCAATATGTAAATACATTTTAAGTCAAATGATATTAAAACAATGTTAAGTTAAACCTAAGCAAATATTTTTAATGAAAAATGTAATCACCGTTATATTCAACAACAGAGACTTAAACGGAAAGCAAATTATCACTTCTACTTTTAAATGAAATTTTTTCTTCTAGAAAATGTCTGAAAATTGTTTTCAACTTCTTTATTTCTGAATGTCCCGCCGCTTAAATGTTCTTGCGATAGAAATATATATTTTTAAGTACTAAATTTGTGAATATGGTAATTATAGTATTAGCCGTTTCCCTATAAGGAAACATTTGACATTCATTGACCAGTCAATACTTCTGATGAAATTTATAAAATCTTTCTCTTAAAACGATTTTTCAGGAAAATAGGTTACTCAAGTCCTGTAGCTATTATAACTCTTTTTAGTATTGATGAAAGGTTTCCTTCCTAATCTTTTATTTGAAGTAATGTTAGTTGGTTGAAATTTTTTAGTGGCATATCAATAGCTATGGGATATTTATTGTCTCAATCTAAATATTTGGAACACAATTTTATGGCTTCAACTAAATATATTTTGAACGCAATTACGTTCCTTCAACTACAGATCAAATGTATTGTTGGTTATATTGTTTTAAAAATGTATCGCTGGTCATTTTATTATATAATAGGTATTTTTGGTTGACACTTTCGTTAATTTATATATATATATATATATATATATATATATATATATATATATATATATATAGTTGGATTGCTGTGAGTTTGTGACACTGGGTTTCACCCTATTTGCGATCGTCAGACAAATTTAAATTGCATATATATTTATATATATATATATATATATATATATGTGTGTGTGTGTGTGTGTGTGTGTGTGTGTGTGTGTGTGTGTGTTTCATTCAAATATTTAAAATTATTATTCGGTCGAGCTAGCTGGGACATTCACGAGTCTATCATACCAACCATCATAGTCCTGCATCAAGGTCGGAAAGTCATTAGAGTGTCATTCTGTGCCAAAACATCGCTGGTTAACATAGGTGTTTGCTGGGCGACCAGCCTGTTTTGCGCCATGGCCAGGCGTCCAGAGCACTAGATCACTCACTAGTTCTTTTTTTTTTTTTGCTCGCCAGCAATTTCTTGTAAAGAGCATTACGCGTTCGCGTAAGATTGTAGAAATATCAGGGATGGGTCCATAGGGCTGTGATTTAATAATTATAAAATTTGTGAAAAAAAAAAAATGTCTGGACGAAATTATTAACCTATCCCCCCCCCACAAAAACTTTCTATTTTCTATCTGATAATATTAACTCCGACCGTCCTTCTGACACTGTTTCTTGTATGTACCGTGTCCCTTCAGGTCATGGCCGATCATGACTCTCATCAACTTCCTATCTCTTGTAACTATCAGTAGTTTTTGCCAGGCCTCCTGCCCATGTTCCAAGATTCATACATTCACAATAGCTGGTCACGTATGTGACCCGATTCCTTTCCCTACTTTTTTGTTCTCAATAAAAACGATCACATTTTCCAAGCTCTTCTTCCTCATTATGTCCAAGAAAGTTAAACTATCTTTTTCTGATTTTGGGTATGCGGTCTTTTTGTCGCCACTTTTTAAAGGCTTTCTCGTTGCTTACTCGATCTGTCCATGGAATTCTCAGTATCCTTCTGTATAACCACATTTCCATTGCCTACAAGTCTTTTCTTCACCTGTGGAGAGATTGTTCAGCATTCATTGCCATATAAGAGGATTGATATCACATAGCAATCTAGCAGTCTTTTCTTTGCTATTAACAAAAATTGTCTCTTTCTTAGTACTTCGTTCAGCTTTTGGAAGACATCTTTTGCTAATCCAATGCGTATTCTGATTTCGATGTTGAATTTTCCATCCCCTGTTAAAACCCTTCCAAGATATTTAAACACTTATACTTGTTTCCTTTGAGTAAAAAATAATATTTTGTCGCTGTCTGTAAGCATGATTTATATGTTTAAATAGTAATCCTTAAGAGTGAACTTTTTGTTTAAATATGTGTGTACACGCCTATATGTATGTATGCAAGTGTAAATATAAATATGTTGTTGTGTATGTGTGTATACGTATGTGTTTTTGAACATAGAAATATATGTCCTTGCTAGATTAGATAATCGTTATATTTTTATATGTTTATATTAGATTTGTAACCTGGAGTCAATATTACTTTTGCCAAATTTTCTTGATTACACAGGGGACCTTTTATAAATGCCCTTCAGTTTTAGTTCCCCCCACCCCATCTCTCTCCCCCCACTCTTTTTTCTTTTCTTTTCTATTCCACTCGCTCTCTCATCTTCTGATTTTTAAGATCATATCGTCTATTGTGTGTGTATGTCACCACAAAATGTATAATCTTTTCCGGTAAATCTTTAATGTATTAGACATCCGAGAATATTCATATTTCTATCACTTAAACCGTCTTTGGCTCCCCTCTTTAAAACTTCTCTCTGTTAAATTTTAATCCCCACTCCATCTTTAGACCTTCCTGTTCTTCTCTCGTCTGTTACCCCTCCCTATAGCTTTCATTTACTCTAACATTCGTCCCACACCCTCATACTTACACTCTCACTAAATTTTATTTTTTATTCCCGGAGTTGTTTTTTCTATTTTCTTTTTGAATTTGTAGGTCTGATGAATTGGATCGTATTTACGATTCCAATGGAATAAATTATGACCATGGAATATTAGTGTTTAAGCCTTTTTATTATATCCTTACTCTGTCCTGGATATTGAGTTCTACCTGGATTCTATCCTCTTGGAATTATTTTTTATACATATATATATATGTATGTGTATGTATGTATGTATGTATGTATGTATGTTTAGATATATGATTGCATATGTATATGTATATTAACCACTAATATGATATATATATATATATATATATATATATATATATATAAACAATTCAAATGCCGTAGTTTATCAAATAAAATGTCTACAGTGCAATAACATGTACATTGGAGAGACGTCAGTGATATAAAGGCCCGCATCCATGAACACAAAAGAGATTTGCGTTTAGATAAACATTCAAATTTTCTCGTATTACACCGCAACAACGTAGGATATAATTTTTATTTCACTAATGCCAACCTTATCAAAAAAAGAACATAACCTTTAAAAAGAAAAAAATATATATATATATATATATATATATATATATATATATATATATATATATAGCAATATTACCAACTATTCGCACACGTTTAAAAATATATTACATCACAATATTTCTACAGATGCATTATTCATGAATCTACCTTATCTCTTCCGAATACATAAAAATCAATATATATACAAAATAGGCAAGAGATATACTTTAATGAAAATTTTTTCAAACCATCCTGCAGCGTCTCACTAACCTTTACACACTTTACTATCCAGAATTTTCTCTTACACATATTTGAATATTATCTGTTACTTATTACACGTGAAACGTATCCTATCAAAACGTCCTACTGCATCTTACTAACTTTTACACACTTTAGCGTCGAGAATGTTTGCCACACATATTTAAATATTATGCGTTACTTCATTACACGTGACGCGTATCTAACCAATAAGAAATAGCTAAACACAATCTAACATTAATTTGCGTCTCTTTCATCATTTTTAATATTTGTATCTTATCTCTGACGAAGCTTTAATAAAGTGAAACATGTTAGATTAATATGTTTCCTATTGTTCTTTATCCTATCATATATATATATATATATATATATATATATATATATATATATATATTATTATTATATCTAATGTTATATCAAGGAAGTTAACTTTTTCTTGATATAACATTAGATTTAATTTTTTAGATCTTTTTTTTCTTGATACCGAAAATCTTTTTTGCCGTTGATAAAACCCAAAACAAAAAAACAGACGACATGCGTTGAACGGACGTGAAAATTCGTTGAAAAATGCACCCCGACCTTCCCTAGATTTAACCTCTTTTTCGAGCGTAACTCATAATTGAGACAATAATAGTTAATAAAAATGAACACGCTACCGCCCCCGTCTAAATGATTGGATTTCTTTGTATCCTTGGAAATAAAAAATTAGGAATTGTATGAGCGTTTAAAACACAGTATATTAAAAAATAAATTATTTCAAAATTCGCTTGAAGATGAAACGGATCTAATGCTTTTAACTTAATTATATAATGAAATTTGAAGTTTTTAATTTCGGTTTTTGAAACATGGTAATTCCTGTGTAGCGAAGAAACCATATTTTAAATTAGTTAATTTATAATATTTATGCTCTGTAAATTTACATTGAGCACTGTTTTGTAAAAAAAAATATCAATAAGAACACCGGATTATATATCTTACTGCTCTTTCTTTTTATTATATATATATATATATATATATATATATATATATATATTAAACTAAACATTCTAACAACACAAAATTCATAACTCTACCCTCTAACCCCCTATCTACAAAATTATTAGTGGACATTCGCTTCTGAAATAGACGCGCCATTTTTTTTATTTTAAACTGTGTGTATTACCTCTACTGGCACGCACATTCAAGAAGTCTTTATAAAAGACAGGGATCGAACTTGCGTCTCCCCTTTGTAAGAAGAACTTCAAATAATTTTTCGTAAAGGCCTTCTAGCCGAAATGAAAACTTTTCAGCACCTCTCCTATATACAGAGTTGTGTTAACCGTCGCAGTTTCAACCAATATATAAAAAAAGGTAAAATTAGATGTAAAGTTTTTTTATTACTATCATCAAAACAAACAATAAGTTTTGTTTATATTTCATAACTGATGAGTCAATATTATCAATTGTTATTTAAAAACCTTTTGTAAAAAATCCGAACACAACTGTAATAGATTTCGGGTGTTATCAAATCTGCCACTTCTTCAAGGAAATTCTGGCGTGTTTCGGATTTTTTTTCTTCTTGTAAACCGCATCTCTAATATGGCCTTAACAATAGAAGCATATATCAATACACTCACTCTCCAAAATCTATCGATTTGGCAACTTTTTTTTTGTTCATCTATAGACTCTCTGACGGCACGTGAATAATGTGCAGGTGTACCGTGCAGCTGAAAGGTCATTGATTGCAATGTCCTTCGGGATAAAGAACAAAAAAGCAAGGATCTGACATATTCAAGTAGTTTTCACCTGTAACGTTTTCATCCATGAACAAAGGTCATCTGTTGTCAATCCCTTTGTCTAGCCTGGCGTTTGTGTATACAACGCCTCCCAGATAGGTAAAGTCCGATACAGCCTTAGTCGAACCGATAGATTAGTACGCTCAACGCGGTCGAGGTAGGCAGTTTTCTTGAGGCAGGTATCTAAGGCGAAGAATACAGTGGCTTTTGCAAAGCGACCTTGCAGATCTGATTCAGAGTGAGAAACTGAAACTGTATTGTCTGTGTAAAGATGTTCTGTTACTAGTTTTAATTTTGCGGATCTGGATCCGCTTTACAGTGACCTAAGAAAAGTTTTTTGCCAGGAGAAATAAACTACATCCAATTTCTAAATTTATTTACGTAACTCCAACTCAACATAAATAAACATTGGAAATAGTATAGATTAGGTCCTTCATTTGCTAGTTTCATTGCTTATATTCAATTTTTGATAGATTTGATCCCGTTATCAACAAACATCTGATCCATATTTTGTCACTCCTTTAGCAGTGTTTCTCTAAGGGTTGCCACTGACGTGAATTTGGTTGCATGCTCTCTAAATTTTCAGTCAAGGTACTCCCAAACGTGCTTTATTGGATTCATGTCAGGACTTTGGGCTACCGATGGCAGTGACTTGATTCCTTGCGATTCCACCCAGACCTTTGCTACTTTCCTCGTATAACATAGCGATCCATCTTCTTGAAAGAGGTAGACATTCTTGTCAATCTGATTCGTTTCAAATAGTGGGAGTAGTCCATTCTCTAATATTTGACAGTATTTTGGACCATTTAACTGCTCGTCAATAAGAATCAGCCTAAATTTCACTCCAAAACAGACATCGCCCCACACAATTACTCCAAACCCTCCATGTTTCACGGTCAGTGTTCCAAGATCCCTTCTGATTTCTCCAATCATAAACCTGTCTCGAATTCGAATGTTGGCAAAATTTACTTTCTTCTGACCAAATGACAGACTTCCAGAATTTCTAACCTTTGTTCTAGAATTCTCTCACGCAGTTCCTACGCCCGTTCAAGTTAAATTATGAAATCAAGAACTTCTTTCTTGCAACTGTTCTTCGATAGACTAGATCTTTCAGAGTCTTTCTCACCGCATATGGCGACATTTCCATACTGTTGCCGACATCTTTAATGCTCTGACAACGGTTTCTGATGACTTCCTTCTTCAGGGCCCTTTTTTCACTCAGACACGATGCTTGGTCTTCCTGGACGTTGTTCCACATGACAATGACCTTCTTCATTAAATTCTTTGACAATAGTATTAACCATTTGATGATTAACCTGGAAAAACCGATCAATCTCTGTATTTGACTTGTCCCTATGATGCCATCCTATTATTTGCCCTTTGTTGAAATTCACTAATTTCCTTACTTACGCGAACTTTCATTGCAAAATATAAATCAACTATCGTTCATAGATGATAGTAGCTTGATACTAACACGGTATTGTCTGAAAGAAAGAAGAGACGTTGTTACACAAGCCAAAATTGCTTTAATCAAAGGTAGCTAAAAACTTATCATGGCCCACTATAGAGTCAACTGGTTGCCGCTTAAACTTGAACAAATGTATATGTTCTCATAGTCACCTTAATAGCTTGTTTTTTTTTCTTTCTTTAATTCACTGAGTTCGTAGGAAGATGAGTGCTGGGCTGTTTTACAATATCTGCTCTCAACTATTGCAGTGAATGATTGGCAATCTCCACACAGATGAAGAAGAGAATTTCGGGCAACAGAAATCACATTCTGTAGAATCTTACTAAGAATACTGAGCCTACAGGTAACGAAGAATTTACCAACAATATTCCTCATTATTATCGAACCAAAAAATAAGTAATGTTTATATTTAACAAGTGATGAGTCAATATTATCGATTAAAATTTACAAAATTTTGTAAGAAAAAAACAAAAACAAGAAGTTTGCTTTATTTAGAATCAGAAAGAGATTTCTACGACACATAATGAGAAAAGAGGGCTTGGAGAATTTGACACTCACAAGTCATATCGAAAGCAAGAGGAACAGAGGGAAACAGCAAATAATATATCCAACAAGTTTGTGCAAATATATGACAGTATACGGAGAGAGAGAAAGAGAGAGATAGGAATAAAACAAACCTTACTATGATATATAAATGAGAAGAATTTTTTTTTTTAAGGCAATTCACCCCAAGCAATTCGGGAGTGCCACTAGCACGCAACGGGTTACAGAGGATTGAGAACAAGAGTAAAGAGGCGTGTTTGAGGAAAAGATACACAGAAGGACGGCGAACAAGGTTTGGGTGTCAGATGTCGATTGACATTACACTTGAATATTTGAAGATTATAGTCATCGAGTTGTGGAGAGCCTTGAACGCCCACGTCCCGAAGGAGCACAGCACATAGGAGAATAAGATTCTGTAGTTAACGAATTTCTATAGTCCTATAATTTTTCCCTCAGTGCGATTTTTGTGCACACCTTTGGTTTCATTACTTCTGCTAAATTTTGATACAATCACCTGATACGCGTGAATTAGATCTGTTTCAAAACTAGTCTATATTTGGTCATTGCAAATGCTTATTACTGGCTATTCTGTACAGGATGTATTTTTCAAATGGAACCCTTTTCAACATCACTAACTTCATATTGCTTAAACGCTGTATGTGTTCTATGGCCAGATTTTATTGCTCATGGGAGTAGACAGGTTCGCATATCGTCGGGTTCACACACCTCACCGGTTTCTTCGACACTTTTTTCCTGTTTAGGATTGTGTTTCCCGGTTCTTTCTAAAGTCTTTTCTATTTCTTTCATTGCCAGTAACCCCTTGCGTCTTGGAGGCATTATCACCTTGCTTGCAAAATATATAAATACCCATATATGTATATTTTTTGAATAAAAATTCCAAGAGGAAGAATCCAGGTAGAACTCAATGTCCAGGACAGAGTAAGGATATAATAAAAAGGCTTAAACACTAATATCCCATGGTCATATATGTATGTATATGTATATATATATATATATATATATATATATATATATATATATATATAGATAACTATATATATTTCTATATATGAAGAACAATATTGGTGAAAAATGTATGACTGTCATATAGGACATAAGTGAATGGAATCGTCCGTAAAGCGGCGTTGAGCCGAGTTCGCATTAGGTCAATTACTAAGTGTACCTTTGTGTACTAAACCTTCTATTTCATTAATTACTTACGAGTTTGTCTTCCTTATTTATTTATTTCTGTTGTCTCGAAAACACGAGATGCAACACCGACAAAGTGGGAAACAACTTTTTTTGCGATGCGTTTCGTTCGTTAGGACTTCACCAAACTAAATTTGTTACGGTGATGCGACTACACATGCGCACTAACGGAGGATGCTGGGAATTTTTAATTGAATTTTTTCTTTTAATCTAGCCGATTTCATTTAGATTCCTTTTTCTTTTTGTTTCCGTTACTTTTCTTAGTAGATATCCCACACTGTCATAATAGATGTTCTGCCAGGAATGGTGAAATGCTGTGAGAGTCAGGGCGCAAATTTACTGTAGATGGCTATGCGATCAAGGCACTCTCGAAACATCGTAGTGAATTATTTGCTCCTTTAATCAGACGAGCATATTTTTTATGTCAAATTTGTGTTCAGTTTCTTTACGGTGAACAACCAACGCATTTGATGTATTGTTTTGTAAAAGGTGCCTTTTGTGCTCATATAATCTTTTATTTTAATTACTTGAGTACTGCATGAAAGTGTGTTCAATGTATTTCTCCTCTTCATGTACATATTGAGGGCTGCAAATTCTGAATGCTCTTAAGTAGAATTCCCAGCATCCCTCGTTCGTGCGCATGTGTAGTCTCACCAGCATAACAACTGTAGTCCGAGGAAGTCCTAAAGGACGTTTGACAAGAAAACCTTTTCCATTTTTTGTATATATATATATATATATATATATATATATATATATATATGTGTGTGTGTGTGTGTGTGTGTGTGTGTGTGTTTGTTTGTTTGTTTGTTTGTGTGTGTGATTGATTGTTTGGTTTGTATTTTTACGGCATATCACCTTTATGCAGGTTATTTAAAGCCAGAAAATATTTTTATGTTGTAAATCTTTTTGGAGATAACATTGATACAAGTTCGACTAATTAATCCATAGGTGGATGCGGAGAAGAGGTGAGGTGGATTCATATCTTTCCCAAGGCTCATTGCATGTAAGCGAATACAACGAACCCGACTAGAATTGAAACTGGGCTCTCCGATCTCCAATTCCGGGCCGTTATCCATTTTAGCACTTGCAGATCGAAGCTTACAGCGCCTAGTCTTCCCACGCAGTCACCCATCTAGTTAATGCCTAGACTCAACGTTGCTTAACTTCAGCGATCGTACGGTAAACGACGTTTCAAAGGGATATGACATGCGTGCGTCTCTGTGTGTGTGTTACACATGCACATGATTTTATGTATTTTTTTTTTGATACACCATAAACACAGGATGAAACATTTATATACGCAAGTTGTCGTTTTTTTGTGTTTTTTTTTATTTGCCTAATAAATTATATGAAAAGTAACAAAATGAATGTAAGATTTGATTTCTCCTCGAACAAGTCTCAGCACTGTGTCACAAGGAACACAAGACAATGGAAAATAAGGACCGAAAAAAGGAAATGGTAAAATAAAAAAAATAAAAAAAAATGAAATACAAAAGAACGAGTCTTTAGTTGAGAAATTTTCTGATCTAATCAAATTTTCCAGTTTCCTTAGAAGTAGAGAAATAAACAATAAGACAAAAGAAACCTAAAGACGAGAGACGAATTGAGCGAACGGGTGGGAGAAAGAATATATAGACTGTGGCTTTGCTATTTGGCTTATTCTTTGTTGTTGTTGTTGTTATCTTGGCGAGGAAAATTCTTTTTGTAAATAAAATTGTTAACAAAGTAAGGAGAAAGAAATCGGTCGTCCTTTGCCATCAAATTCTATCCATTATTTCTTTTTTTTTTTCCGGAATCAAATGAAAAAAATCGAACCAACTAAAGAGCGACGTTTGGGAATTTTTTATTTTATTTATGCATTTATTTATTTTCATTTTTTATTTTTATTTATTTACTTTTTTATTTTTATTTTATTTATGCATTTATTTATTTTCATCTTTTTATTTTTATCTTATTCATTTACTTTTTTTATTTTTGTTTTATTTACTTTTCGCACTATTAACAGGTTTATGTGTTTAATTGCAATGTTTATACAAACAGTGAGAAATGGTGCGCTGTTCCTTATTTTTTGGATTCGCTAGAAAAACGAATAATATAAAGAAGAAATTAAAAAGCAGGAAGAGAGAATAAACGAATAATAGGTAAGATAAGAGAGTAACAAAAGCTCTAAAACTAAAAACTAGAAAATGATAGACAGAAAGAAATGAAATAATGCGAAAGATAAAAGATATGACAGAAAGAGAGAAAGAAATGAAACAAAAGAAAGACAAAAGACATGAGAAATAGAAAGAAAAGAAAGAAAGAAAGAAAGAAAGAAAGAAAGAAAGAAGGATATAGCGTGAAAGACAAAAGCCATGGTAGAAAGAAAGAAAGAAAGAAAGAAAGAAAGAAAGAAAGAAATAGCGGAAAGACAAAAAGCCATGGTAGAAAGAAGAAAAGAAAGAAAGAAATAGCGTGAAAGACAAAAAGCCATGGTAGAAAGAAAGAAAGAAAGAAAGAAATAGCGTGAAAGACAAAAGCCATGGTAGAAAGAAAGAAAGAAAGAAAGAAAGAAAGAAATAGCGTGAAAGACAAAAGCCATGGTAGAAAGAAAGAAAGAAAGAAAGAAATAGCGTGAAAGACAAAAGCCATGGTAGAAAGAAAGAAAGAAAGAAAGAAAGAAATAGCGTGAAAGACAAAAAGCCATGGTAGAAAGAAAGAAAGAAAGAAAGAAAGAAATAGCGTGAAAGACAAAAGCCATGGTAGAAAGAAAGAAAGAAAGAAAGAAATAGCGTGAAAGACAAAAGCCATGGTAGAAAGAAAGAAAGAAAGAAAGAAATAGCGTGAAAGACAAAAGCCATGGTAGAAAGAAAGAAAGAAAGAAAGAAATAGCGTGAAAGACAAAAGCCATGGTATAAAGAAAGAAAGAAAGAAAGAAAGAAAGAAATAGCGTGAAAGACAAAAGCCATGGTAGAAAGAAAGAAAGAAAGAAAGAAAGAAAGAAAGAAATAGCGTGAAAGACAAAAGCCATGGTAGAAAGAAAGAAAGAAATGAAACGAAAGAAATAGCGTGAAAGACAAAAGCCATGGTAGAAAGAAAGAAATGAGATGAACGAAAGAAATGAAACGAAAGAACTAATATGAAAGATAAAATCACGAAAGAAAGAACGATAAATGTAATGAATAAAAAAGAATAAGATCAATGAAAAGTTTGAAAGAAAAAAAATCGGTGAAGATAGAGAGACAGAAACAACCAAACGAACAAAAACAAAGTAAATGATAGTAAACGAAGGAAAGCAACAGTAAAGGAAAAGAAAGAGTGTGGCAGAAAATGCGTTAAAGAAAGAAAGATATTACGAAAGAAAAAATGATAATAAAGAACGAAATAGAAGATAATAAGTGAGAGTGTAAAAGAAAGAAAGAAAGAATGAAAGAAAGAAAGAAAGAAAGAATGAAAGAAAGAATGAAAGAATGAAAGAAAGAAAGAATGAAAGAAAGAATGAAAGAATGAAAGAAAGAAAGAAAGAAAGAAAGAAAGAATGAAAGAAAGAATGAAAGAATGAAAGAAAGAAAGAATGAAAGAAAGAAAGAAAGAAAGAATGAAAGAAAGAATGAAAGAATGAAAGAAAGAAAGAATGAAAGAAAGAATGAAAGAATGAAAGAAAGAAAGAAAGAAAGAAAGAAAGAAAGAAAGAAAGAAATAGAAATGAAAGCCCAGGAAAGAATTTTTGGACTATTTCAATGGAGCTACGAAAAAAATGGCAAGGGAAAAGAACACGTAACACTGAATAAAAAACATGAAGAACAAGCGTATGGATGAAATAACCTAAAATTACGAACGGCTTTATGGAGCTTAAATTACGAAGGTTTATGGCGATGGAGGGAGAAAGAGAACAAACAAAGAATCATAGAATGCTTCTATGTAAAATAAAAAAGAATTAGAAATCAATGAAGTCAAACGATCGAATGGTCAAATCGGAAATCGAAAAGCAAAAGGAAATTCTAGAAAAGAACAATGAGCTGCATACAAAGCAATATTCATCTAAATGGCCGAAGAATAAAAAAAACATATTCACAATAAATAACCAAAAAAGTAAGATCACTGTCACATAATAATTGACACATCTGTATTTACATTTCATGCACTTAATGTAACAGCAGTTATGGGACAGAGATATATAGTAAACATATATTAAATGACGCAACTATTATGGGACAGACTTTGTAATTTCTTCTTACCACTGTTTCATAATGTTCATTATATTAACATGTACATTTCATACCCTGAATATAGCAGCTATTCTGGGACAGGTATATAGTCTTTTCATAATACCTCTGTCCTATAATAGTTGCTACATTTGCATGTAAATTTCCTACACTAAATGGAACAATTATTATGGGACAGATACAGCAATTCCATATTATCTTTGTCCCATATTAGTTGGTACATTTGCGTATACATTTCTTCCACTAAATGGAACAATTATTCTAGGACAGACTAGGTAATTTGGCAGTGCCTGTCACATAACACTGTGTAATAAAGTTTTGATTTTTTAATTGTTTCTGTCCAGAAAGCAAAGGAAATGACAATTTTCCCTTCAGACATTGTTTTTGTGTCCTAGACATCGACGTTTTAAAGCTACAACTTTTTTCCATTACATTCTAGACAGTTTCACCAATGTGTTGCTGAAGGAGAATTTTCTAGAACTTTCTAGAAGTTTCAAGAACTTTCTAAAAGTTTCAAGAATTTCTAGAAGTTTCAAGTAACATAGAAGGCATTATAAATACAGGAAACGTAGATTCAACAGTTCGGTTTTCTTCTTGCTGTCCACGTGTAGACAAGTTGTCTTTGATAGACGCATACATGACAGATGGCATCAAGAGGTTGTAAGATTCTGGCCAACATAATTGACTATGTCAGTGGTGAATTTATCAAGGCAAAAACTAAAAAAGAACTCCGTGGCAACATCTGCTAAAATGTCTGTGGCCTATAGGACATATTCAGGTATGCTTGTCGAATATCAAGATGAAACCCTGAGCACTTTATTTCACCTGCAAAATCTTTAAAAAGTAAGATGAAATGTTTTGTTTGTTTGAAGTGTGGAAGGTTTAAGTATAAAATTTTTTCAATTATTTTTTGATTCGCTTTTTATTTTAATTTTTTAAACCAGTGTTATTGAAAAATATGTATTAAATGTGTTTCAGCAATCGCACATGAGTGTCCACACTATCATAAATTTCACTGCCATGAGCTATAAAATACGGAATATTATGTTTGATCGGTATTAAAGATTCCGTATTTTTGTGGAATTTGCTATAATAATTGGGATCCAATATTATAATTTTATTTTTTATTTTGCACTTTTGAAGAATGATACACAGGGGAAAATATACCCTGAAATGCTCAATCTCACCAATTTGGAGGAAAAAAAACTGACCCCTCAAGCTGTATGGTGGAACTTTTCAAACATGGTTTTGTTTCTAATAAGCCTGAGCTAGAACATTCACATTTGCCAGCTTTTTTTTTTGTTTTTTCCCGGTGGATATAGGTAAATTGCGGAAGATATTATTATCCTGGTTACCAAAGCAAAGTTTAAGCGAAATATTAGCCATTTTTCATACTTTCTAAGCGTGCCCAAGGACAAAAATTATGTTACACATAGTAATTGTTACATACAGATTTCATATATTAAATGTAACAGATATTACTAGACAGAAAAAGTAATTTAAAATTTTGTTTAATAATGATTGCTATATTTGCTTATAGATTTGATACAATAAATGAGACATAGGGGGTAATTTACCATACATTTATCCCATAATAGTTGATACACTTGCTTACACATATTATACCCTAAATAAAACAACTATTATGGGACAGACGTAGTAATTTTATATAACATTTATCCCAGAAGTCTTGATACATTCACTTGCACCTTTTGTACACTAAATGGCACAATTATTATAGGACAGATGTAGTAATTTCGTATTACCTTTGTCCCATAATATTTGAGACATTTGCTTCCACATTTTACATATGGAATAATACATCTACGATAGGACAGAGTGGGCACTTTGGCGTGGTCTAATGATTGTCTCTCTAAAACAGTTACGACTGGAGAGTGAGTTCGATCCTGAATGGGTGCGCTATACTTTTGGCCTTGTGCCACGTCTAAGCTGCGCTAAGAAAATCAGTATATTATAGGTCAGAGGTAGTATTTATTAAGATTAAGTTTGGCTGGTGAGAATATATAGTGATAAGGCATGTTGTGTGTGGTCGGGTACTCCTATAGTTAATTCGCCAATTTGAACTCACCGTCCCTCTTATCCGTATATTAGAAGTCTAGCATAGACATTGTCTGAACCGACACGGTAACAATGAATATTAATAATGAAGGCAATGCCCTGCAAGAGATGTGTGGAGGAAATGGAACCGATTCTCAGTGAATTCACTGAGCGACCCAGAGACGTGAAAGGAAATAAACATAGACAGAACATCTACTCAGACGTCATCGAATCAATCTTCAGAAACGCCAATATAAAAACTGATTATCCCGAGTTCGATCCGCAATTCAAATGAATATCACCTGAAGAAGACCGGAGCGTACAATGGGAGAAACCGTGTGAATGTGACAACAAAGATGAGTACAACAATTCGAACAATTTAAATAGTATAAATAGATAAATAATTGTCATGGGTCCTTATCTATTACTACAGAATGAACTCTTCCTAACACTATGTATACTACGCCTCTCAAGAGAGAGGGTCGAATCGAGCCGAGCTTCTCGACTTGACGGTCGAACTCTCTGCTTTTGAGCAGAAAGGAACCCGGACGAGGTTCCGCCGAAGGGCAGAATCTCGTTCGGGGTGAATGACCTACCCTGATCTCGTTTTTACGAGTCATACGGGCATATTTTTGGCTGAGCCTACGGGCTCAGGAAACCCACGATAAAAATGACCTTGTGTCGCATGCAACCCTCGTGGGGGGGGTGGCTAGATACTGAATCGAGCCGAGCTTCTCGGCTTGACGGTCGAACTCGCTGCCTCTGAGCAGAGAGGAACCCGGACGAGGCTCCGCCGAAGGGCAGAGTCTCGTTCGGGGAGGTTGACCAACCCGATCCCGTTTATACGGGTTCTACGGGCATTTTTGGGTCGAGCCTACGGGCACGGGAAACCCCCGTTAAACTCGGCCTTGTGCCACATGCAACCCTCGTGGGAGGGTGGCTAGATACCGAATCAAGCCGAGATGCTCGGCTTGACGGTCGAACTCTCTGCCTCTGTGCAAAGAGGAACCCGGAAGAGGCTCCGCCTAAAGGCAGAGTCTCGTTCGGGGAGGTTGACCAACCGTTTATACGGGTTCTACGGGCATAACCCACGTTAAACTCGGCCTTGTGCCACATGCAACCCTCGTGGGAGGGTGGTTAGATACCGTATCGAGTCGATCCGATAGTAGTTCACTCCAAACCAGGCTGACAGTCATACTAACACCTTTCACATCTTGTATTATTATTTCGTGTAATATACCTTCGTTATTTCTACTCTTGTGTTCGTGTTGTTCTTCCTTGGTCCTAACCTGGACCATAACAATAATAATAACAACAACAACAACAACAAAGACAGTGTTATTTCCTTATGTACTCCAATGAACAGCATTATCTAATATATCAGGCACATGTAACGCCTGTCTGTCCATTTCGCAAGTGGAAATCGTTAATCACGTTTCAAACGTTAGAGACCGTATATCTAACTGACGAAGCATTGTTGTCATCTAAAATTCTTGCTCAGAGATGTCACCCAGGAAAGTGATGGCAAAGAAAGCTATCAAAAATAACATCGGAGAAATGTCCTCATCTTTGTTGTTATTATCACAACGTTTCGACCGTTGTGCTCTCCAGCTTTCTTCAGATGTCCGTCGATCTAGGTAGGGATATAAAGATAAGGCACATTGTGTCTGGTCAGGTGCTCCTGAAGTTAACCTACCAATTTGAACTCACCGCCCCTCGAATCTAATATATTAGAAGCACGGTTGGCAGGGACATCGTCTAAACCGACTCGGTAACAACGAATATTAATAATGAAGACAATGTCTAAGAATTTATATGAATCAAGAAAAAGGAAAAAAATAAGAATTTTTTTTTTTTATTATTTTCGGCTAAAACAAAATCTATTTAACTTACTTTACTGCGTTTGGGTGGAAGTCGCGTTCACTATTTGGAAAAAAAAATTCAGAAATAAAACCAAATAAAAAAAAAGGGAAAATAAAATGTATGTAAAAAAAAAACAGAAATGCCAGAAATAAATATATACAGCAAATAAAAATCATTGTTCAATAGTTTTGATTTCATTTTTATTTTCTCTTTTATTGATTGAAGTACAAAACACTAAAAAGCGCGTTGGCACATTTTTTTTTCTTTGCTTCGATAAAGAATCGTAAGAAACAACAACAACAACAACAACAATAATAATAATAATAATAATAATAATAATAATAATAATAATAATAAAGACAGTATTATTTCATTATGTACTGCAATGAACTATATTATTTAATATATCAGGCACATACAACTCCCGTCTGTCCATTTCGCAAGTGGAAAGCGAAAATAACGTTTAAAACTTTAGGGACCTTTTATCTAACTGATGAAACATTGTTCTTATCTAAAATTTTTACCCAAAGATATCACCTAGAAAGTGCTGGCAAAGAAAGCTATTACGAATAACATTCGAGAATTGTCCCCATCTTTGTTGTTATTACCACAACGTTTTGGCAGTTGTTAGGGTTGCAGAGATTGGGGAAGAATCTTTTCGGGAGTATGTTTCACAAAGTAAAAATACCTGAGAAGAATTTCGTCTTTCTGTTTTCTTTCTTTATCACGTCGCCACTATTCTTTCCTTTTTAACGTTATGTATACTTCCCTTTCTTTTATTTTTTTTTTTATCCCATTCTCTCTTTTTCTTTTCTTTTTCTTTTCTGTTTTTTTTTCTTTCTTTATTACGTCTCTTCTGTCTTTTCCTTTTAACGCTTCTTAGATATTACTTATTTTTTTTCTTTCTTCCATTTCTTCTTTCTTTTTTCCTTATTACGTCACTTCCATTTTCCCTTTTAACGCTTCTTAGATGTTTCCTTTCTTTTCTTTTCTCCATTCATTCAAACTTTCTTTCTTGCTTTATTATTACGTCTCTTCTATTTTTTTCTTTTTAAAGCTTTTTTCTTTCTTCCCTCCTCTCTTTTCTTTCTTTCTTTCTTTCTTTCTTTCTTTCTTTCTTTCTTATTACATCTTTTTTTATTTCCCCTTTTAACGCTTTTTAGATGTACCTTCCTTCTTTTCTTTTTTCAATTCATTCTTTCATTCTTTCTTTTTTTTTTCTTTCTTTCTTATAACGTCTTTTCTGTTTTCCCATGTAACGCCTCTTAGACTTTTCTCCTTCTCTTCTATTTTTCCCTTTTAACGCTTCTCAGACTTTCGGGTCTACACATGTTCGTCCAGTTTCACCCCATCCGAAATCTACAACCCTCCTTCGTTTCATTCTCATCCGCCGCCATCTATGTAATTACCCCGCCCTCCGAAACGGTAAGATCAAAGAAATACCAGCGCACTTATTAGCGTTGTCTCATCGTGTTCCATTAACTTCTCCATTACCAACGAACGTTGGTCTCGCTCTCCGCTCCAGACCGACCCCGGCTGATACCTTACTCGACTCGCCACTCGTTGTATTTCGTTTTTAGACACATCCCTTTGGAAACATGATGTGTTTGCTTCCTATGGCTTCCCCATTTACGTCTTCTTCTTTTTTGCTTCTTTATTTTGCTTTTACTTATTCAACTCTGTTTTTGCTTATGGATTGTCGGTTCCTCTTTTCCATCCTGTAAATCGAATAATTCTTTCTTTCTTTTTTTCTTTCTTTCTGTCTTTGTATGGTTTTAATCTACTCTTTCCCCCTTCTGCTCGTAGTCGTCGTCGTCGTCGTCATTACAATTTTACCATTTTTTTTTGTTTGGTGTCGGAAGCTGAGGATATCTCAGTTACAGTTAATTCCCTTTAGTAACTCAACTCTCCACGTTTTTCTTCCTCTACCTTATCCAGGCATTGAACTCACAACTCCTTGGGTCAAGCTACTTTTGGGGATTACTTCAGCCAAAGCTTTTATCCACTGGGCTATGGAGTTAGAACAATCTACACGTGGAATTAGATCAATCTACACCCGCGTAAATAAGGGGTTCGGCCCGAAATTCTAACGTATATCACCTGAAGAAAGCCGGACCGTACAACGACCAAAACGTCGTGAATATGGCAGTAAAGACGAGGACAACAGTCCGAATGATGTAAATAGTGTAAATTATTTATTTGTAAAACTAAACTGTGATGAAATCAAAAAGATGGCATCTGAATTCAAACCGGAGATAAATATTGAACAACGTCCAACATGGTGCTTAACAGGAGCAAGGAAAAGTTTACTTATAAAAG
Source organism: Acanthosepion pharaonis (assembly GCA_903632075.3). Lineage (NCBI taxonomy): Eukaryota > Metazoa > Mollusca > Cephalopoda > Sepiida > Sepiidae > Acanthosepion > Acanthosepion pharaonis. The sequence continues at coordinate 1,065,727 of CAHIKZ030000198.1, forward strand.
AGCTGGGAAAGAGGTGACAGATAAAAAGATCGAAGAAGGGTCTTGAAGAAGAAGAAAAGAATAACTCTTAGACTGAAGAAGAAGAAGAAGAAGAAGAAGAAGAAGAAGAAGAAGAAGAAGAAGAAGAAGTAGAAGAAGAAAAGGTGGAAGAAGAAGAAGAAGTAATAGACGAAGAAGAAGAAGAAGAAGAAGAAGAAGAAGGAAGAAGAAGAAGAAGAAGAAGAAGAAGAAGAAGAAGAAGAAGAAGAAGAAATGAAGAAGAAGAAGAAGAAGAAGAAGAAGAAGAAGACAATTTCCTCACAGAGTAGAGATGTGAGAAGAAGAAGAAGAAGAAGAAGAAGGATGAAGAAGAAGAAGAAGAAGAGAAAAGTCATGGAAGAAGAAAAGAAGAAGAAGAAGAAGAAGAAGAAGAAGAAGAAGAAGAAGAAGAAGAAGAAGAAGAAAATTTGAAGAAAATCAGGAAGAGGCAAGAAGAAAACTTGGGACGAAGAAGAAGGAGGAAAGAAGAAGCCTGAAGAAGAAAAGAAGAAGAAGAAGAAGAAGAAGAAGAAGAAGAAGACAGAAGAAGAAGAAGAAGAAGAAGAAGAAGAAGAAGAAGAAGAAGAAGAAGAAGAAGAAGAAGAAGAAGAAGAAGAAGAAGAAGAAGAAGAAGAAGAAGAAGAAGAAGAAGAAGAAGAAGAAGAAGACGAAGAACAGGACATGAGAGACAAATGTGAAATGGACTAAAAAAGAAGTGAACCCAAACTAATGAGCTTTTGTCAATGGATGGCATGACAAAATGGAGGAGGGATATTAAAAAGACAAACATTACTAAGAGCTTCGAAGTATAGGTAGTAGGGGAGAGCCATGATCACCCTCGTCCTGAAGTAACAGGGTAGATATAGGAACATTTCCTCTTATGCCTCGTTTGTACTTATTACATGTTTTTAGCTTCTTTTATTATTTATTTCTTTTTAAATAAAGGTAAAATTATTTGGAAAATAGTAAGATATTAAGAGACCACAAATTTACATTGCCATTAGAGCTTTGGAAATCGACGCACAGATACTATACCGATCCTAGGTAGAGGAATGGGAACTGACACTGAATATAACGCACATACTACACTGATCCTAAGAATAATGCTAGAAATCGACCTAATGATACTGGACTAAACTGATCCTGGGCAGAGAACCGGGGAAGCAACACTGTATTCCTATGCAGATTGCACAGATACTACACTTGTCCTGAGCAGAGCACTGGTGAGTATCACTTTAATTCTATGTAGACAGCACAGAGATTACATTTAATCTGGTCAGAGGACCGGGGAATAACATTTAATCCTATGCAAAATGCACAGATACTACACTGATCCCAGGTAAAGACTGGGCTACCAAACTTTAATCCTAAGCAGAATGCACAGACACTACATTGATCCCAGGTAAAAGACTGGGCTACAAAATTTAATCCTATGCAGAATGCACAGATACTACATTGATCCCAGGTAAAAGACTGGGCTACAAAATTTAATCCTAAGCAGAATGCACAGATACTACATTGATCCCAGGTAAAAGACTGGGCTACAAAACTTTAATCCTAAGCAGAATGCACAGATACTACACTGATCCCGGGCAGCGCACCGGTGAGTATCACTTTAATCTTACGTAGGCAGTACAAAGACAACACTTAACCTGATTTGAGAACCGGAGAAAATCATTTAATCCTAAGCAGTATGCACAGATACTATACTGATCCTGTATAGGGGACCGGTGAGCAACACTTTAATGCTAAGGAGAGTGCCTAGTTTTTACACTCTGGTCCTAGGCATTTGGCTTAATCATTTTCTAAGCAAAGCTTAGATGTGAGATAAGGCTGAAAGTATGGCCACCTAGTGAGGGCCGAGCTCATTACTCAGTCGTAATTGTTCTAGCGAGACAAACTCGTTAACCATTACACCATTACGAGTACCCACGGCAGTAGGCAAAAAAGCTACATCGAAACTAACAATGATACTACATTGTTGTTTGGTTTACGCGTGTATCTACTATCAAAATTACGCTTATTCTTTTTTTACGAGTATTATACATACATACATATATACATACATATATATATATATATATATATATATATATATATATATATATATATATATATATATATATATATAAACTTCATACGTAAAAATCTTCGCGTAGTTGTATTGGCTTAACTAAATATGCAATATGGCGTGGGTTAACTAAGTTTGGCATAGAATATATAAAATGGTTATTTAAAATAAGGGAAAAAAGTCTTATTTCCTGCTAATGGAATATATTCAAGGGTGATGTGATAATTCAAAACGTAGAGTGTGGTCTTTTCACACATCTTGTAGATTGACTTAAGAGGTTATTAAACTTATACCTTACCTTCACAAACGTCTTCTACCTGTTCTTATAATTAATTTTAGAGTTTTTCTTTTACTTTTTCGATAATTCTTTTTCTTTTTCATCGTGTTCATTTTTCTTCCTGCTATGCTTAATGTTCGTCGTTCCATTTAGCTTCCTTTCTTTTATTTTTCCATTTTTTTTTTACTTCATTTTCTCTCTTGAAAGATATTTTTTTCTTTATCGTCTGCCATCTGAGCTATTTTCTCTTCCAAATCATTCTTTTTCTCTTTTCTCGTCGTATTTATTCTTCTGCTCTTCTTTCTTTGATTTCTCTCACTCTTTTGTCTACTGCGATTTTCAAAAAGGAAATATATATTTCCGCGTATAAGGTGATCTTTAGATAAGACGAACTAAAGGAATATTGCAAATTTTCATAATTTTATTCAATACCTGTACTATAAGATGACTGCTTATTGATTACATAAAGAGGATATTATTGGAAATGTTGTTATATCCTGTATCCTTAGAAATTCAAAATCAACGAAATAACAAAACCAATTCTGTATCTGGTTTTTCCTAGACAGGTTACCTAAAAGAGAAACCATTGTTTTGTTTACGTTTCATCACGTGATCTCCTGCAAATAATGGTTCTTCTTCTCCTTCTTCTTTTCCTGTATTTAAACAGTTACAAACAGCCTGGTGCACTAATGGCCATTTACTTATACTTCATCGACAATCGCAAAATACCACGATAATGTACAACAGTATATTCCATTGCTTTGAACGCAATCATAACTCGATGTTTGCATTTTCTCAGCTGGGCTTGCATGGATACAAGTTGATTTCATTGATATGAACTTATTCTTCGAATAGGCAATATATTATGAAGTTATTCCTGCAATCTATGAGATAGAATTTTTTTTTTACTTTTATTATCAGTTTATTTGATAATGAGAATATTTTCATGTACGTTATCTCACCGACAAACATCACTCAGAATTTAAGGTTTCTCTTTTAGAATTGTAGTATAAGACGACCCCCAATTTTTAAGGGTGATTTTGTGGATTTAAAGGTCGTTTTATACGCGGAAATATACGGTATATATTTTTTAACATATTAAAGTAATTTTGTCCATCAACATCTATCTATATTTATGAGATAAAGTATTATAACTATTTACATTATTAACATTGTTCAGACTGTTGTCCTAATCTTTATTGTCATATTCACGATGTTTCGACTGTTTTAAACTCCGGTCTTCTTCAGCAGATATACGTTGGAATTTCGAACCGAAACTTTTCTTTCGTCCTTTGGAGTAGATTATTCTATTTGCATGACCCATACTTTTTTTTTATTTTTTTATTTTTTATTTTTTTAAATCTCAATTTCAATTGTTTCCATTTCGTAACTCCAACTTTTTTTCACCTCTGCTGTGGCCAGGCATTGAACTCACAAGTCTTTCGGTCGAATCACTGGATTACTTCAACCAACGCTTTTATCCACTGGGCAATTTGTCCATGAAGAAGACCGCAAAGTATAACAGCCGAAACGTCGTGAAGATAAAGACAACAATCCCAACAATGTAATAATGTACTGTATATACTCGTATAACACGCGATCTCGCGTGTCGTGCAACCCACAAATTTTCACTTATAAAAAATGATTTCATCATGTATCCCGTGTATCATGCGAGTTTCTTTTTTGAGAGACTAAATTACAATAGACTAACCTCTTTTCCTCCGTCTCTTTATCGCATCTTCTAGTCAAATAAGTAAAAGAAAATGATAAACGTATCTTTAGTAACGCTATACTCGTTGCGTAAACGCGTACAGCCATGAACAATCGAACGAGAAACAGCTAAACATCTTAGAAATGTAAACACTGGAAAAGATGCATATTCGCCATGTTTATATTTTATAATACGATACTAATATGTGAATATTACATGCATTATTATAGGATACAGTTAGTTAAGTAAAACATTAGTTTTATCAAAATCATGTTAATTTTAAATACCGCTGTATTTTTTTACTACAGTAAATGGATATATAGTTTGGTCAACGGCGTAGCCAGGTCCAGCAGTCAATCAATTATGTGCCATGCGTGATACATGCTTAGGAGATCATGAATCTTTCGATACATGACTGACGAGGCAGATTTTTCCTGCAGTAGGTTGTCATTTGTTTCTGCGGTAGATCAGTTACCATCCAAGGTTATAGAACCCATAGCTGGGGGAGGAGAAGAAGAGTATTCATAACTTTCCCAAGGGTATTAGCACGTAAGTGAATCTAATGGATTCGACTGGAATTCGAACTCGAGCCGTTTAGGTACCGGCCAGGCTCGACGTTGTTTAATTTCGATGGTCGTTATGAAACCGGTGTTCAATCCGAGCCGCTATCCATTACTCAACCGGGCCAGCAGTACATTCGCTAATTTTATATTTCATGTATGATGTGACCACTTTAAAATTACATTCAAAATTAGGTCTTCAAAAATCGCATAATACGCGAGTATATACGGTAGTATTTTTTTTTTACATATTTAAATTGTTTTTCATATTTTTATTTCTCATCCTTTCCTCTTTCTTTTTATTTCGTCTTTTATCACCCTTTATCATATATTTTTATCACCCTTTCTCACATATTTTTATCACCCTTATATCGTACATTTTTATCACCTTTTATCATATATTTTATCACCCTTTATAATTTTATCACCCTTTATCAAATATTTTTATCACCCTTATATAATATATTTTTATCACACTTTATCATATATTTTTATCACCCATTATCATATTTTATCACCCTTATATTATTATATTTTTATCACACTATCATATATTTTTATCACCCTTTATCAAATATTTTTATCACCCTTTATCAAATATTTTTATCACCCTTATATCATATATTTTTATCACCCTTAATCATATTTTATCACCATTATATCATATATTTTTATCACCCTTTATCATATATCTTTATCACCCTTATATCATATATTTTTATAACACTTTATCAAATATTTTCTAATACACTGCTCTACTCCTGTGTATCAAACACAAATGACGCCATGATTAACAAGGTACCTATTTGGTATGCTACACTTATAATTATTCAAAGCACCGGAGCTTACGGCCACATCACGTTGAAATACCAGTTTCCGTACTATCACCGAAGTTAAACAACGTCGAGCCTGGCCGGTACCTAGATGGGTGACTGGTTGGGAAGACCAGGTGCTGTAAGCTTGGATGTGTAGGTGGTTTAATATATAATGTCTCAGAATTGTTAATCGAGTAACTGTGTTCCAATTCCAGTTGGGTTCGTTATATTCACTTACGCGCAAATACCCTTGGAAAATGTATGAATACACCACTTCTCCCCAGCTATGGGTTAATTAGTAATATTTGTATTACTAAAACCATTATTATCTAAAAAAATAAATAAATAAAATTCCATAAAAATATTTAGATTTCGGCATTAAGTTTCCCATGGAAGTGTTGAAAAACAAAAAAATAAAACAAAAAAAAAAACAACGATATTCAAATAAAAATCTTAAAAAATTGGTTACTTATTTTAGTGAATCGTTTAACTTAGAATTATTTCACTCTGGCGTAACCAATGTATCATTTAAACACAAATTAACCGTAAATAATCCACAGTGCTTTTTTTTTTATAGCGATCTAATTCTATTGTGATTTACACAAGAGGCGAAGTAATCCTAAGTAACATGATTAATCTCTACTGAGTGATAATCTGTTATTGCTCAAACCATCCACTGAAAGAATTTTCCTTTATTTCAAAATGACTCCTATTCAAAATATAGAAGAAGAAAGCCAGAAAATGCAGGTCACATCAGCAAGATCATTGAGTAATATTGAAATGCTGAAAATCGTTTTTCTCTACAAATTATAATAATGATTTAAAATCAATCATCATTTTCTTACAAGCAAAATGTGTGACACGCAGTGAGGCGCGGGTAATTCGGCTAGTATTGAATATATTCTAAAGTACTAAGACTATTTTTATTCACGCAGGAAGCGAACTAATCCTTTTAAGTAACGTGATTATTCTCTACTAAATGATAAGCTGCTTTTTCGCAAACCCCACACTGAAAGCATTTTTTTTCTTTTGATTCAAATTAAATTTGAACAAGGGAATGATTCCTATCCAAAATATAGAAGGAGAAATCCAGAAGATGGAGGTCACATCGGCAGGATTATTGAGAAATACTGAAATGAATCATTTTTCTCCACAAGTTATAATAATGATTTAAAATCAATCATCATTTTCTTACAAGCGAAATGTATGATACGCAGCAAGGCGCGGTTAATTCGGCTAGTATTGGGGACATTCTTAGGTCATGCTACACTGTTCTCCTGCTATATATTTCGAGGTTCATGACAAAATCCAGAGAAGGATCTGTAATGTAATAGATCCTGACCTGGCATCTCTACTTCAGTCACTTTCACACCCACGTGATGTGACTTCCCTCTATCTTTTATAAAAAATCTATGGTAATTGTTCTGATGAGATTTCCTCCTTGGTGTCTCGACTACATGAATTTAATCATACTACTATATTGGCAATTAGGTCCCGCCGTTTTACCGCCGAACTAGCTAGATTTAAACGCGTGTTCTATTCTAATAGTTTCTTTTCTCGCACTTCTCACTTGTGGAATCTCCATTCTGATTTCTTGCTTCCATGCCAGTTACAGTCTTCAAAAATTAAAATGCAAATCCAGTCGCTATTATCTGTCTTCTTGGAATGTGTTCTTTTATTGTTCTTTCTTCTCAATATTTTTTTTGTATTTTTACCCATTGAGTCTTAGTGGTATTATTGGGGCGAAATTATGAAAGTGATGTGTAATTTGCTACTTTATTTCAAATAATTTTCATCACGATGCGATTATGTGGATTAAAGAATCTCAGCGGAATGTTTATTTGAACCGCCAGTCTTATTAGCTGAAAAATTCTCACCGGCTTGCCTATTCCAGATGGCACTTGTATTTTGGTATGAATTATTAGGTTGTCCCAAAAGTTCGTAAACACTTGCAAAAAATTGAAATTTTACTCGCCAAGTAATAACAAAAACAACAAAAATTATTCCTCAAAATAAAGACCATCATTTTCCAAGACTTTCTGCCATCGATCTGCAAGCTTTCGGATCTGGTGAAAGTACCATTCAGCCGGCTTCGAACCAAAGAATTCTTGATACGCTTCCTCGACTTCATCAAACGAGTCGAATCGGCGGCGCTTCAGAAAATGTTGCATTGAGCGGAAAAGGCCGTAATCTGATGGAGCACAGTCAGGACTGTAGGCTGGATGTGTCAGAACCTCAACGCCGTCCAGCTCTTCAAACTTGTCTTTGGTCTTCCTGGCGGTGTGTGGCTTGGCATTGTCCTGCTGCATCAAAGCACGCTTTCGGTTGATCAGAGCCGGGTACTTTTGCTTCAACTTTTCGTAAACCCGCTTCAGTTACTGACAGTAAAGTTCGGCACTGATGGCACGATCATTCGGAACCAACTCAAAATGCACGATTCCTTCAAAGTTCCACCAAACGCACAACGTGACTTTCTTGCTGAATCGATCTTGTTTTGGAACCGACGGTGTCTCTTGCCCTTTCTGAACCCATCGCCTGTCTCGATTGTGCTGGACCAGATAAACCCATTTCTCGTCCGATGTCACAATGCGCTTTCAAAAACGCTCGTCCACTGGATTACTGAGCAATTGACGGCAAATTTCAACTCGTCTGTTGGCTTGTGCTTCGGTGAGTTCGTACGGATCTTGGCGCGGCTTTTTGTGAACAAAATCAAGTTGCTTCAAGTGTCGGTGAATTGTCGATTTGCCAACTTCAAGCTCATCAGCCAATTCTCGAGTGTTCGATGAAGGCACAATGTTCAACCCGGTTTGCAAGTCTCCATCATCCAACTTTAACGGCCGTCCCGAACGAGGCTTATCGTCAAGACTCATGTCGCCAGAATCGAAACGCTTATACCACTTTGAGATCGCCCGCATATGCAATTGTTCCTTCACCTTCGGCAGCACAAATCTCTTCTGCAGTTTTTTTCTGGTTGAAAGACCTCGCTTCCAGCAGTAACGAATCAAAACTCGCAGCTCAATTTTATCAATTGCCATCTGGAATACAAAAATGAAGATCACTATAACAATATAAACGCAAAAATCAATTAAATAAAAATTTTAATGAAATAAAATTTTTTCAACATTATCAAAATTAACAATAAAGTAAAAAAAAAAAACAATTAAAAATTGCATAAAAATTTAGTTTTTCGCAAGTGTTTACGAACTTTTGGGACAACCTAATATTACATTGCTTTGGACATTGTCTTTCCATTTTCGTCATCATGTTTTCTTATCACTCTTTCTTTCACATCTTTGTTTTGTAAGTCCTCTTCTTTTTCTTTTTTCTTATCTTTCATTCTTTCTTTTTTCTTTTTTTCGTTCTTACTTATCCATCACTTTCTGATATTTTACCCACCATTAACAACTTTTCTTCTTCTTCTTCTTCTTCTTCTTCTTCTTCTTTCTTTCTTTCTTTCTTTCTTTCTTATTACTTTTCAAATCTTCCTCGCCATCATTTCGTTCTTTTATTACCCTTATTGCTTTCTTCTCTTGTTCAATGTCAAAACGAGGCTTTACAGCCAGATTTGTGAAACTTTTCCAGTAAGTAGGCGTCGATACAAGAAACCAAGTACACACACACACACATACACACACACACACATATACGCACACACATGCACACACATACGTATGATACATTTGATGATTCAAAGATGAACTGAGCGAAAATAAATCTCTAAAGCAGTATAAAAAGTTAAAAGCTTTTAAAACGAGGCTAATTACGGCAATAAACATCTCACTTCGAATTTACAAAACAAACAATACATTTACGTAAATGTTTCTGGTTCTAAATATGTCTTTCTTTTCAATTTTCCTCGTTACCCACATTTTCAGTCCAAAGCATTCTCATCCTCTTTCTGTAGAACCACATTTCTTTTGCCTCAAGTCTCTTCGTCATTGTCTAGCATTCACTACCGTACAGCAGGATGACCATTATCACATAACAGTTCGGCATTTACTTTCTATCTTTCTAAACGAAATTTTCCTCTTGCCTCTTGCTTAGCTTTGGAAGGCATATTTCGATATTTCAGCGAGCCTTCGGATTTCAGTGTGACATTTTCCATCCCCTGTTAGAACACTTTCCAGATATTAAAATTTTCGTAATTGCTCGATTTCGACACCTTAAATCCTTAGTCCTCATCTTGGAATATCCCTGTGGCTTATAACTATATACTCTGTCTTCTTATAATTAATGCTTAGTCCTTTCTTCTAACTTTCCTTTATTACATTCGCTAGAAGGTTTGCAGTTTCTTTTCTGTTTTTGCTATCAACACGTAGTTAGCCATATATCTTATTTTTGTCAGAATACACACACACACACGCACGCACACACACACACAATAATATATATATAGATATATAGATATATATATATATATATAAATATATATATATATTTGTATGTATGTATAAATTCTAAGTACTTTTCAGTAGAAATCTACAATTATTCCGATTTTTAATTTGGTGAAAATTTCAGGCCGTAAGTTGATAATTTGGGAAGAAGCCATAATTGCACTTTCAAGAACTTTTCGTATAACATAGTTAGATGAAAGGTTCTTGAAATTGAAATTACTGATTCTTTTTTTTTTTATATATATATCTCCGTTTTTTAAAGAAGTACTCTTTTCTCAAGCCAACGTAATAATGCATGACTATATATTTCTTTAAAATTTACAGAGGACTGTTAAATCACGTTCTTTTAAATCAAAGTAAATAAACAGAAATAAAATAAAAATAGATAAATAAATAATAATTATATAAGACAAAATGATTAAAAAAATCGATGAAAACAACTAACTTTCATTTAATTGGGCCGAAAAATTACGCCACTGAGCGCCGTCAATTGTTTATGCAGTAAGTTTTAAGAATATTATGAAGCGTTCCCTAATTTAAAATTTGAAAACTTTATCTTATCTTATTTAGATTTTTCTCCGCCTACTTCTGTGTATAAACGCTGGTTACCAAATAAGCTTTCTACATTTGTCTTAATAAAGTACGAAAGGCTTGTGTTTTCTTATACACACTTATATAGTTACTTCTTCTTATTCCTTATGGAACATTGGGCTCATTTTTGACGCCGGAAACGAAGAAAAACTGACCAAGTATAGCCAGAGGTCGTATTCATTCGGGCGTACAAAATAGTAGGACTTTCAGGGGGAATTTGGTTTCACAAGCCGTCCCCAGTCGCATGTGTGCACGCTTTTAGGAGAGTGCGATCCGGTTTGAATTCAAAGTTTCCTTCTCATAGACTGGTTGCCACCCAGTCGGCCCTACTAGTTTGTAGTAGTGCAACAACTCTCTGTATTCGGCGCTTCAAAAAGTGTGGATGGTTCTGCACTAAACTATCACCACTATAATGAAATCTCATGTACCGGGGTCGGAGTGTCAATTACCTAGGAACTGATCTGCTTGACCCTCATACGTCAAATCTGACGGGAGAGTCGAGTAGATAGATAGATAAATAGATAGATAGATAGATAGATATATATATAAGCGCGTTATTCATTCAGTATTTGATTATTTCCCATGATTTCTACCCGATATAACGATCTGCTACGGGACTGTAAGTGATTCTTAAGGCCAACTTGGCTTTTACAAACTCTCTTACACACGTGGCAAGCATAAAGTGTGTTACGCATTTTGCAAACTTGCCTGTCCCTGTATACGATGATATGATCTTTGAGTCCCGTAACAGACTTACAAACATTGTCACAAACTCGCACAAATAACCTGCAGGTCTTTCGAGTAGGGTTGCATTCATTAGAGTTTGCACCCGATATTTCTGGTATGATCTCACGTGACTTTTTCCACAAATAAGGCAAGTGTGTTGATGTCCTAATGGCTCGGGGACAGATTGTCATTCTCCCTTCCTAATTGCACGCTTTTTGTTGGAATGCCGAATCCTCTTACACACACACACACACACACATATATATATATATATCATAATGAAGTAATTATACAAATAATTAATTAGCAATATTAATGTGATTAATGGCGAAATGTCTTCGCTAACAAGACTTAATGAGACATTAACTTACTATCAATTCCTTGAAAAACACGATCCTTGTATTTGAATTGTTGTCTGATGGAATTGATGATCCTGGGCCGAGTACTTTCGACAATTTCAAATTGTCATCTTCATGGTGTATGGAAATATTACAACTTGAAACTGACCATTTGAAACTTAAATAAATTTATATTTATTTTACTTTATTTTAGATTTATTTAGATGCAAATCTAAATAAATCGTTCACTTTCCAGTAATTTGTAATCGCGATTTAACTTGGTATTTTCTTGCTGGAATGAAAGCCTCGATGCCGGTTTTTATCCAGGAGGAGACCTCAGACAGACATTTTTGTAAGGGGGTGACTAAAAATCACATTCCAAGAGACGTCGCGAAGGAAGTCACGGAACGAGTCCTCGTCTGCATGTTGATAAAAGAAAGATATTCTGTTGGTAGGAGGTTCATGGTGGGAGGAGATGTTAACAGACACCACCACGTGATCAGAGCTGCCAAGAGAGCAGAGCTGCGTGGCGCAACAAGAATCAGGCATGGCGGTAAAACAGCCTTCGAGAAGGGAAACATTACCGTCCGGGTTATTGAGGAAACGCGTAGGAAAGTCAACCACTTGTGTGAAGGGTTGAGTAATTGAAACGTTAAGAGTTTGGATGTCAGCAAGATTAGTTAGAAAGTGTTTAAGCCATATGGCACGAATATGTCTGCAAACGAATATAGAGAGATGGCTTTGTCTATATTATCTAAAATGCTATTGAGTACAAAACAGTTTGAGAAGAGGGAGAAAGAAGTGATAGCTTACTGAATTGGGGACAGATAGACATATACGAATGATCTGGAGATTCCAAAGAGTTCTCTAGCCAGCAGGAGATGATCACGGGCATAAACTCCCAGGCCATGAATGTGGGTTTTAGGGTTCTTTCTAAGAAGAGGAATGTAGCCAGGAATCGAGAAATCGTTAAGGTTAGTCTCACAGAGAGCTGTTATATCAGGAGACTTATCAGAGAGGAAGGGTTCCATAATGCAGAAGTTGGTACAAATACCACGGATACTAGAGAAGGTAATGTTAAAGGGTTTAAGTGATTTCTTTTTGCTGGTTCAGGTTATGGTCATGTTGAGTTAGAACCCGGTCTGTCCTGCTATTTTACCCATAGCTTGAGGGAGAAGAAGAGGATTTATACCTTTCTCAAGGGTATTAGCACGTAAGTGAATGTAACGGATTCGAGTGGAATTTGAACTCGGATCTCCGATTCATCAATCCGAGCTGCTATCCATTACTCCACCGTACTCTTATTAAAATAAAAGAAAAGAAAAAAAGAAGAGAAAAACGATCACAACAACAACAACAACAGTCATGGAAACACATCTGGAGAGCCAAACCGGGCTGGGAGCCATAGCGCGAGTTATATATGTATAGATCGCACGTGATCTAGAGGCCTGAAGAGACACATTGCGGGGAGAGTGTAAAGGGAGATGCCTGAGAATTCACTACACCCGCCCATATGGATAGTTATAGATGGATAGAGGAGAAGCCTATGAGTCGGAAGGGCTATGGATTGGGAATCTGGTATGTAAATATAAAGATTTAACATAAAGTCCAACATTCACTTCTAGAAAAGAATCTCTCCACGCCTATGAGCCACGAGTAAAAAAAAAATAAATAAAAATAACGTCCCATAACATTCTTGTTTGAACCTGAAAAATCGCCAAAGACATAATACTCAAGGTTTCCAAAAAGAAAAAAAAAAGGTTAAATAAATTCAATTCAAAAAACAAAATAAAAAGGAAGGAAGCTTTAGTAACTAGGAAAAGAGACAGGGACGGAAAGAAAGAAAAAACGTGCGTATACGAGTGGGGGATAACGGTTTACCCGTGCCTTGAACAGGTTAAGATTGTAGTGATCAGGGGAAACAACTCCTTGCGAGTCGGTTCCACAGGGCAGTGGTTCGCGGGAAGACGCTGCTCGTGTGGAATTATCACCAGTGGAATACGGAGGGAATGTAGCTGGTTTGCTCCTATGTAAGTGAAATGCCGTGTACTTTCTATGAAGGTTTGAAATGGCGAGACCAGCGAATGATGTTCGCCCGAGCACTTTCCGTGGAATTAACGCTAGAGCAGCGAGAGTTTTGCCACATGCCGCCTGTGGGAGAAAGGTTGAAGGATGGAAAATAATTCGTGGCCCACAAGGGACCGGAGACGCTTTTGGACTCTATCTGGACACCTCCTGTCCAAATATAACAACTGTACTCCATTTTTTGCCTGATCTGGCTCTTGTGGTAGAAGATAGCTGGAAGAGCCAGGTACTCACTGGAGCAGTACAGAAAGCCGACCATTTTACCTGCATCCTTTACAATGGATTGTATGCACGAGTTCCACTTGAGGTTGAATGTGAGTTTAAGGCCCAAGAGACTTTCAAGGCAAGGTATTTCCCCGAAAGAACCTCCGTTCATCCTGATTGGGAGTATTTCGAAGTCAGATCGGCGATGAAGGAATTTAACTAGCTTGGTCTTCGAGGCATTGAACTTAACCAGCCAGTTTTTAAGTCACTGCGTACTTTGTGTGAGATCGGAAGAATGATCAGTCGCCAATATCTGATCATCCAGGTGCGTCTGTATAGTTATTTTCTAAGCCTAGCTTAGGTGTGACGCAAGGCCGAAAGTATGGTGCACCTAGTGAGAATCGAACTCACTTTTCAGTCGTAACTCATCTAGCGAGACAAGCTTGCTAACCCTTACACCACGCCGAGGTGCGCTGAGAGATTT
>CAHIKZ030000198.1:1085000-1087500 GCA_903632075.3 Acanthosepion pharaonis
TATCTATCTATCTATCTATCTATCTATCTCACTCTGTCCTTATCTATCTATCTATCTATCTATCTATCTATCTATCTATCTATCTATCTATCTATCTATCTATCTCAGTCTGTCCACTATCTATCTATCTATCTATCTATCTATCTATCTATCTATCTATCTCAGGCTGTCCATTATCTATCTATCTATCTATCTATCTATCTGGTTGATAGCCACTCTTATCAATCTCAGCCTACCTACATCTATTTATTTCAGTCAATTTTCACACTCATTTTTTTTTATCACATACTATCCGCATCTCTGCATTTACTCATCTATCTATCTGATTGAATTTATTTTTATTTATCTGTACATGGGCAATTTTCATCTCTCACTGCATCTCGCTGGTATCTATCAATTTCAACAAATTCATGTTTTTAATCATTTCACCTCAAGCAAGGCAATAAAGCCATTAAGACGCAAGGGAGCATACTGAGTGTTAGAGAACATGAGAAAGAAAAACAACTCTTAAGGAGAGAGAACAATAAAAGAACAAGACTTAAGAAAACAGAAAACCATTGGTATTGCTTTTAAATTTTTTAACATCAATGTTGGCTGGGAACCAAGGAGCCGGCTACGAGTACCACAATCGATAAGTTGTTGTGGAGTGATTTCACAGTGGAAGCTTGTATTTGTACTAAGTCGGTCCTAAAATAGGTTCGACGTACAAAACGTTAGGAACTTGATATAATAGGTATAACGCACAGTAATCTAGTTGTGGTCGCTGATACTTTAGTATTCGACTGTCGTCCGACATCGACTGACTCACCGACCTGACTCACCGACTGACTCGTTACTCTTACTACTCCTACTTATTATAGAGTCTATTAACTATAGAATAGATGTGTTCCGCTATAACATAAGTGCAATAGAAGAAAATGTTAACATAGAACTTACGGTTAGCTCTAGCCATGTCAACTATAAAATGATACGACCTTGCCGCCAATTTGGTACTGCGTTTAAATCCCTGAAGTCTAAATACCAAAGAGAAAAGTAATGTTTATTTTGAAAATACAAATGTATGACACAAGGCCATAAAGCAGGGATAAGAGCAGGCTGGTGTTCAATCGGACTTATCGTAAACTTAACTAGCTATAATTACTGACCCAAATATATATCACAGTATTCCTTGCACCAAAACAACATATTCTTACTTACCGTTCTTACTGCAGTCACCGTAATGCCTCAGGTCTCTATGAATTCCTAACTAGTTTCCATATGCACAATCTGCCTGGAGATGGGGATGAAAACCACTTTAAAATAAATGAAACCCCAATGAATATTTACCAAAGAAGAAAGTTCATCAGCACATTTACCATAAGATTATTTATAGAAATGGCACACAGCGGTGAGAATGTGACTGAAGTCGAGATACGAGGTCAGGACCAATAACATTGCAAATTCTTTTTGGATTTTATCTAGAATCCCTAAAGGAGCACCAGACTAAATGTGATAGCAATATTCAAAGCAAGGAAGAATAGTAGACTTATAAACACATCAGATAGATTATGGTGTAAAAGATTGTGCAGCATTGCACAGTGAGCCAACTTGCCTCGCTGCAGACCTCGCAATTCATTGAATATAATTATTTCACTTCCTGTCAGCGGGAAAATGTGTCCGAGAAGGCACAATGAGTCAATCTCATGCTGATGTAGGGTTAAAAAGGGTATTCTCAGACGATTAAAGATTCATTTTGGTGGCGTCAAAATTAACAAGATGTTATATATCATACCTATGAACACTAATGGTTATGTCCCAATCCTCATAAATAAGTTGGACACTATTGTAAGTGTGGGTAATATACTGTCTTATAGTTCACCAATAGCAGTGGTTTACCTACTTCACACCGCTGGCGAGTATTGTATTTTGTTGATGTTACAAAGATGACTATTTCAAGTTCAACCTATGTTATAGTTATTCCTCATTCAGTAACACTTCCTAGGTTATAACACAAGTCATTCATTGATCCACTTAAGAAAAGAGTGTAGATAATGTTTTTGGATCAGCTGCCAATTTGACCTCGTCGAACCGATCAGACTTACTATAAATGCAGGAGTAAACAGTTGAGTCATTAGCATAGATAACGAGTTGAGAACTGTTGTCATCAGGAAGGTCATTCTTGAAAATTAGAAACAGCGGACGTCCAAGTATGGAGCACAAGAGATCCAGAAGATTGGCCATTCAAGATAACTTTCATTTCTCGATTCGATAACAAAGACTGAATCAGTTTAGAAATTAAAAAATAGAGGAGAACTTGACTAAGAACTGTGTGTACGCTACCTTGTGCAGCTGCGGAAAGAAATATAAGATAAAACAGGCCGCCCCCTTAAGGTAAGGCTTCAAGAACACCAGAAAGCTGTAATACGAGGGGAAGTGGAAGAATCAGGCGTGGCTGACCACATATGGAGAGAAAAGGGAGATCAGCTCCCTCTGTGGGATCAGGTTTAGACAAAGAACACCA
>CAHIKZ030000198.1:1097500-1107500 GCA_903632075.3 Acanthosepion pharaonis
TTTGTAATCTTGTACAGCCAGGTCCAAACTATGGTCCTTAGATCCTATAGGAGAATTGTCATTTAATTGATAGCACTTTTCTTAGTATATGGGATGTTCCTCGTAGGGCGATCTTCTGAGCAACTTGTATGTTGATGTTACCAGGGACACTCTTGATAAAATTGTCCATTCCTTTTTTCATGGGTCATTATCATTATTATTATTATTATTATTTTCTTTGATTTCTGGCGTTTACACATTTCTTTCCGGGTCCCGCTCAGGGACCTAAAGTTAGAAATGGCGTTATGACACTTTCCACTGAAAAAAATTAAATTACATAGATAAAGCCCTTCGTAAAGTGTGGGCTGTACTTGTCAGAACAATTTTTTTGTATCTCCTTGAGACATGGACTTCCAGGAATCCCTTTAATTAGTCTACTGCAATCTTTTCCAACCAGTCCTAGGGCTCCAACTACAAGAGGGATTGTTGATGTTCCCATATGCCACATTATTATTATTATTATTTTCCTGATGTCACATTTTCCTGCACATTCCAACAAAGTAGAAAACATTAAACAATCCTTCTACACACACACACAGACACACATAAACACAGACGCGCGCACACACACAGATACACACACATTTAATCGTTAGACACTGAACTTTTGAGGGCTGCCACTAATGTTCAATAAAAATTGCATCCCTGATGTGTGAAATAATTAACACTTTGTTGCCATAAACTACTTAAGAATTTGTTTTGATTAACCATATTCACTGTCAACAAAATCTTATGATCATCAAATTTTGGCGCAAAAATTACTATGACTGATTACGTGACCATAATCAACCAATCAGATTGCATTTTAAACAGATCACAATCTGAGCCACCATTTTTTCCTGAATAAAATTGAAAGAATTCTCCAACTCCAGGCAGGTGCGAAACATATTGTATTGTTACACGTTTCTCCATCTCTATTTAACTTTTGGAAATAATAGAACTATAAAACTTACTCGAAATACATTTTCTTAACGTCTCAGTTATATTTTTAACTTCATTTCATATATATATATATATATATATATATATATATATATATATATATATATACTGTGTATATTCATATATATATATATACTGTGTATACTTCATTTCATATATATATATATATATATATATATATATATACTGTATATTTAGGCAGCAATTTTTCATTAATGCAAGTTTCATTAAATAATATAGACAAGTTTTGTCTATTTATTTTAAGTAAGTTCCTATCATATTGTTTAATAAGCTTAATAACATTATCATTTAAAGACGAAAGGAAATCACCATATTGATACATGTTTAAATGCAACAAAAACAGACTATCATTATTGTTTCGTCCGTGTATCGTTTGATATATTGAAATGTAATTGTCATCTTTGATAATGGTGAATACATGTATGTTATTTCATGTCTAAAGAGCTTTTATAATTTCAAAAAATCGTATTTAGAAGGTCGTTAAAAGGTTTTCTATGTTCTAACTACGAAAATATTCGATTTATAAATAAAGAATCCTACTTCTCGGAAATTCATTTATCGCGGTAGGATGTGGAACTGATTAACCGCGGTAAACGAGGGTCGACTGAATATATATATATATATATATATATATATATATATATATATATATATATATATATATATATAATATTAATATTGCATGACTATAATTTATTTCCCCAGAAAATGATTTTTCCTAGTTAATCAGGTCACATTTCTAGTTTTATATATATATATATATATATATATATATATATATATATATATATATATATATATATAATTAAGAAAGAGACAATCTTAATGTTGCATGACTATAATTTATTTCCCCCAGAAAAATATTTTTCTTGGTTAATCAGGTCACATTTCTAGTTATTTTATATATATATATATATATATATATATATATATATATATATATATATATATATCCTATAGTCCATATCTTTGAAACCACCCTCTGAATTTAATAATTAGTAAATCTCATACTATGCTTGTTTCAATTAAATCCTACTCAGAGTTATGCTGAAATTACTTAATCGATTAATTCTTGTCGTCCAGTTATATTAGAAAGTGGATTAACTAAAATTTAGAATTCGGCAGGTCTAATGTGAGCCAGCAGGATAAATTAAGAAAAATGACCAAAAGATTTAAAGAACAATTTAAACATTAATGGCTTATCAGCTTATAAACTTATCCTTATTATTGGATATATGATAAAACCGTTCAGAAAGTGAAATCCCGGTGGGAGGAAGGGATGAAAGAAATTCATTTTGAAAAACGTAGGCAACCTTCAACTTTCAGGCGATTAATTGAAATCTGGATAGTGGCCCAAGAACTTTTGGGCGAGAAGCAAGGTCGGATTTAAAGCAGAAGATGCCCCTAGGATAATAGAATTTGGGACCTCTTCATTACATATGTTCGCCCCCGTGTCTATAAAAAAAAACTAATTTGTACAATATTGAGCCACTTCGTACTTATTAAATATCTGTGTTCAGTGAAGTACAAAATCGGTCAAAATAGTGCAAAATTAAAATTGCCCCATCGAAAATCTATATGCACATAAAAAAAGATGTATTAAAATCTAAGTGGGACACGTTCAAGGGTTCCATTTATATTCAGCACCTAAACTCCAGTGTTTCGTATACGAACCATCTGCAATCGTTCTGTCCACTCGTCAGAAGGTTTCAGGAATTTACTGCAGTTTTTCTCATTATTTCATGCGCTAGTTACTGGTGCTAAGTTATTTTTGTGTGTGTGCGTTTGTGTGTATGTGTGTGTGTGTGTGTCTTTGTACATGTGTGTTTGTACTGCGTTTGGGCAGTTATTTCTCTTTTATTACATCTCTTCCTATTTATTTTCCTTCTTTTTCTCTTTCTTTCGGCTCTGAGCGTCAAAGATAATGAACACACAGAGATACACACAGAAACAGACACACACACACACGTATGTATAAATGTATATAAGAAAGTAAAGCTTTATACATGTATACTGTCTGTGGATGACTAAATATATATATATATATATATACACACCACCCGGGTAAAAATATAGTAATAAGAAGTTAAAAATGCACAAGGAGTCTTTCAACATTTTGGAGTAACTTTTCCGTTTTCACAGTTCTATAATTTAAAAAAAAAAATATGGAGAAACTATGCCATGATTTGTCTCGCATCAATATTTATATATATTTCTATATCTATCTATCTATAACTCCCTCTGTGTCTCTCTCTTTACATATATATATATATATATATATATATATATATATATATATATATCAAGAGAGACATATATATATATATATATATATATATATATATATATATATATGATAGTCTTTTTGGGTTGCATGGATGATTTCCAAGTAAAGACAAACTCGTGCATACGAGACGCTGGAAGCCAAAATCGCACTGCAGCTCATGACATCACACATGACCACGAGATATTGAAAACAAGAATATTAAATATTCATGTGTGATCTTATGAGCTGTGTTGCGATTTCGCTTGGCGTCTCCGTATAAACCATTTGTCGTTGCATAAATTTTCCATGCAAACAAAACTGAACTATCATTATTATTTTATCCAAATGTATTGGTTTATATATATATATATAAATATATATATATATATATGGAGAATACTTTGTCCGAAATTCTTAGGGAAAGAAGTTCTTTAGTTCTGAAATTTTTGAGACTTTGGAATACAGGCTATTTCTTTTGTATATAGCATTTATAAAATGGAACAGCTTATAAACCAATACACAAACACACACACACACACATACACACATATGTATAAATGCATATGAGAAAGTAAAGCTTTATACATACATACTGTCTGTGGATGACTATATATATTGAGAATCCTTTGTCCGAAATTCTTAGGAAAAGAAATTCTTTGGTTCTGAAATTTTTGAGAGTTTGGAATACATATATATATATATATATATATATATATGTGTGAAAATATATAGAAAATAGGAAGGTTGAAGATGGAACGGAGCCCATTTTACTTTCAACTCAATTTAATTTAAAGGATTATATTGAAGTTTTCGGCTCTTGTTTTTGTGAGACCTCTTATGTAGCGATTTGGAATCATATATTTAAATAAATAATTATATATATATATATATATATATATATATATATATATATATATATATATATATATATATATATATATATATATATATATATATATATATATATATATAATTATTTTATAAAAAATTTATAACATAAGTATGTTATAAAATCACTAAAAAATAGCCATTTTGTTTCAACACACTCTGTGTCTTATCAAGTGATGATGTTGAAAAGAAAATAAATGGTTTTAAAAGTTTCAGATTAATTAACGATCCTACACTAGGGGGAGCATTGTTACAAAAGCTAGAATAACCAATCAAAAAGAAAGTACAGAAAAGATTCAAAAGCTTGACAACAAAAATCCTGCTATTATAGCTATTTAGATCTTTAAATATGTGTAATATTAAAAAATAATTTTACTAACTAATAATTTATAAATTTATATGATAAAATTTAATATTAAAATTAAAAACTGGCAATTTTTAAAATCAAATTTAATCACTATTAAGTTTAAAAACTACAAAATTATTGAGAAAAAAAAAAAATATATATGTTTATTCAATTCATTTCTTCATTGAAATTACGTCTAAATTCTTGCAATTTATGTCAATACGTGAAAAAAATTCTTATTTTGGAGATTTTCGGATTTGAGAAAAGGATACATAACATATATATATATATATATATATATATATATTATAAATTAATTGATTTAAAATATGGTTTTTTCTCGCTACACAATTCTAACCATGTTTCAAAAACACCGGATTATATATCTTACTGCTCTTTCTTCTGATATATATATATATATATATATATATATATATATATATATATTATACAGTTAAATAATGAAAAGGTTGGTAATCGTTATGGATAATCCAGGATTGTCTGCTTTAATCTTTAAGGTTGTCTTTTTTTTCTTTAAATTGAATTAATATATATATATATATATATATATATATATATATATATTATTATTATTATTATTAATATTATTATTAATGGATTTGAATAATCATAATTAAGTAATACATCGAGTCTAAAAAGAATCGTCAAACAGAATGCACTGGATGAACATTTCGTACTATTTTGGGACTTATCAGCAGTGCATCCCCTACCGAGAATCGATAGTATATATATATATATATATATATATATATATATATATATATATATATATATATATATATATATGTTTTTACGTTATTTTTTATAGATACAATTTATTAAAGTAAATGTTCTCTTTTAAGTAAACATTAATTATTAAAATTAGTGGCCTGAATGTTCGATAAATTTCGTAGACAATATGCGTTCTCTGACAGGAGTCGAACCTGTATTCCTATGCGGTTAAATATCATTTGATCTGACGCGCTATACCATTTAGCTACAGAAATTAAAATAAGGCATAAACATAATATATATGAAATTATATGTAGTCATTGTTTACGTTAAGGTACGTTTCGTGAGCAGATATGATCGCTCGAGAAAAACCGTCGAAGATTTAAAAAAACAGTAATTTAGACTTTGTTAACCAGACTTTACCCTGTAGCGAAATGGTATAGCACTTCAGATCAAATGAAGGTTTCTTTATAGAAATAAACGTTTGATTCCTGTCGGAGAACACATATTTTCTACGAAATTTCTTGATTAATGTAAAAACAGAACATTTACTTAAATAAATTGTATCTGTAAACTATCTATAAACAGAAAATATATTAAATGATTGTCGAACTTAACCCATTTCATTATATACTGGCGAATTATTAGAACTGGCGAATTCTAAATTTTAGTTAACCCCCTCTCTAATATAACTGGACGACAAGAATTAATATATATATATATATATATATATATATATATCAATGTATATTACAATGAATCATTGTTTTTAAAAAATTATAAGCTGTATAAGGTCTTTCTTTAATACGCAAGTACTTTCAACTGTACATTCAGTCATCTTCAGGCATGGAAATTATTTTCTTTTTGGTAAAATTGAGGTAGCATCCGAGACGAAAAAATTAAATGCGAATCGAAATATGTATTTTTTTTTTTTTTAATGTCTTATTGTTAACGCGTATAAACTTTTGGAACGTGTAGTCGTAACGCTCAGGTTGAATTTTTTTGAAAATTTAAGCGAGTGTGTTTAATAATATGTTAATAATTTTTAATTTTGTTTGCGGAGGGATTTGCTATTTTATATCATTAACTTTGCTAATCTACTTTTCGTATGAATGATTCATTATAATATAAATTGAACTGCACCACAAATTTGATATATATATATATATATATATATATATATATATATATATATATATATATATATATATATATATATATATGTAAAGCAAATATATGGATATAGGTCCGACAGTATGAAAGAAATATACGGAAAAAACAAACAAAAATCATATATGCAATTATGCTGTTTTAAATGTTAATATAATGTCAACGTCGGACGTTTCGGTCTAATATATGTCCTGAAAGATGGTTTATTAACCGAAGGATTTCCATATATTTTTTTTTATATATATATATATATATATATATATATATATATATACACACACACACACACATATATATATATATATATATATATATATATATATGAATAGATAGATAGATAGATAGAGAGAGAGAGAGAGAGAGAGAGAATATAGTCTAATATTATAAAACGAAAGGGATTAAGACGATAGGAAAACTTTATGATCCGTCAGATTCCGTTGTGTTAGAAAATGCATCATTTTTCAAATCTTGTTCGACACTGCTAAAAATTTTCATAAAAAAAGGGAAAGCAAGTATAAAACTGTTTAACTTAAGAACGAGTGACGTCTAGAATTAGAAAACAAATATTGTCATCAATATTTATGTGGAATTTCTCAAAATAAAACCATTTCCCAACGAAGTATATCAACATTGCAAAGTAAACAAATATACCTTAATCGCCGGTAGCATTTTTTTGTCACGATGACAAGCCGTCGCAAATTTGATGAATCACACAGACGTCATGTTGTCAAACTAAAAACTAGAGAGACGACGACGGCATCTTCTCTTGCAAAAGGTGTTGATATATCTGAGAGCGTAATTTTGTAAAATATACAACTTTTATGATGATACCGGTTCCTTTAATGGCTGTTAGAAAAAATGAACAGTGAAACATGTAAATTACAAATTGGAGTTACCAAAATCAAACAAGTACAACACTTTAACTGTCTGGGAAGCATTTTAACAGAGGACGGAAAATGAGAAACTGAAATCCAAACGCACATTGGAATGGCGAAATATGTTTTTCAAAATCTAACCAAAGTATTAAGGAACAGGAAAATTTCGTTAGTGTTGTGACCAA
Organism: Acanthosepion pharaonis; assembly: GCA_903632075.3. Lineage (NCBI taxonomy): Eukaryota > Metazoa > Mollusca > Cephalopoda > Sepiida > Sepiidae > Acanthosepion > Acanthosepion pharaonis. The sequence continues at coordinate 1,104,965 of CAHIKZ030000198.1, forward strand.
GGAAATGGTTAAAGAAATAACAAACCAAGTGTAACAGATATATACTAAACAGTAAGTACAACAGAAGAGTATTACACGACTAGTGAGTGTGTGTCGGATGACCCAGTGTTCAATTTATTCGACTGTTAATATTTACCAGCCTCCCCACGAGGTAGGATGTGGTACAAGGCCGAGTTTAATGTGGGGCAATCCGAGCTCGTAGGCTCGGCCAAAAATTCCCCATTAAAAATTTCCCAAAATTCCTCGGTCAAAAAAGACAACCTTAAGAATAAAATAGAAAACAGCTACCCGACCCCGTGTAAAACAGGGTCGGGTAGCTGTTTCCCGAGATAAGACTCTGCCCTTTGACATAGCCTCGTCTGGGGATCCTCTCTGCCCGGAGCCAGAGAGTGTGACCAGCATAGCTGGAACAGAGCTATTCGCCTGTTAATATTTAACAGGCCCCACCACAAGGCCGAGCTTACCGTAGGTTCTCCGACCCCGTAGGTTCGGCCAAAAATATTCTCTTAGAACCCGCATAACCGGGTTCAGGGCTTGTCTACCTCCCCGGATGAAATTTCGCCCTTCGGCAAAGCCTCGCCCGGGTTCCTCTCTGCCAAAGGCAGAGAGTTAGACAGAGCTGCGAAAAGTCACAGCCTCGCTAGAACAATCTATTCGACTGTTATATTTAACAGTCTCCCCACAAGGAATGTACGTGGCACAAGACCGAGTTTCACTGAGCCCGTAGCCTCGGCCAAAAATATTCCCTTTGAACCGGTATAAACGGGTTCAGGGACTGTCTACCTCCCCGGACGAAACTTTGCCCTGCCGAGGCAGAGAGTTCGACAGTTGAACAATCTATGCGACTGTTCCCCCAAGGCCTTCTCTCCTACTAATCTTATAACAGGCGAAAGAGTCCAACATAGACTCTTTAGAAGGAAGATACCACAACAGCTAGAAAAAATGACAACTAGTCCTCGCGTATGGCAGAGAATGGCGGACAATCTCCTCACATACGAAGAAGAGACTTGAGACAACAAAAATGTGAATTTCCTTTAATCATGTGAAGCAGAACCCGCGGAAATTCTACTGTTTTTGATTATTTTTATAGTTGAGACTAATCATTTCGGTTTGGAATATTTCGTATTTCCCATTTCAATGAAGTAGAGATTAAATGCACGAGTGCGTTATTGCTTCCTCCCTTTTTCTCCTTTCCTTCCTTCACTTTTCCTTCCTTCCTTCTTTCCTTCCTTTCTTCCCTTTCTTTTCTTTCCTTCCGTTCTTTTCCTTTCCTTTCCTTTCCTTTCCTCCCTTTCCCTTCCTTCCTTCCCTTTCCCTTCCTTCCTTTCTTTCCCTTTCCTTCCCTTTCCTTCCTTCCTTCCTTCCTTCCTTCCCTTTCCTTCCTTCCTTCCTTCCTTCCTTCCTTCCCTTTTCTTTCCTTTCCTTTCCTCCTCCCTTCCTTCCCTTTCCTTTCCTTCCATTCCATTCCCTTTCTTTTCCTTTCCTCCTTCCTCCCCTTTCCTTTCCTTTCTTTTCCTTTCCTCCTTCCTCCCCTTTCCTTTCCTTCCTTCCTTCCTTCCTTCCTTCCTTCCTTCCTTCCTTCCTTCCCTTTCCCTCTCTTCTTTCCTTCCTTTTCTTTTCCTTCCTTCCCTTTCCTTTCTTTTCCTTCCTTCCCTTTCCTTTCTTTTCCTTTTCTTTTTCCTTCCTTCCCTTTCCTTTCTTTTCCTTTTCTCTTTCCTTTCTTCCCGTTACTTTCCTTTCCTTTCCTTTCATTTCCTCCTTCCCTTTCCTTTCCTTTTCTTTCCTCCTTTCTTTTTTCCTTCCTTTTCCTTTCCTTCCTTCCTTCCCTTTCCTTTTCTTTCCTCCTTTCTTCTTCCCTTCCCTTCCTTTTACTTTACTTTACTTTACTTTCCTTTCCTTTTCTTTCCTTTCCTTTCCTTTCCTTTCCTTTCCTTCCTTCCTACAGATATATACAGTTAAAACGCACCTCAGAATGAGGCTTGCCGGATGTTAAAAATAAGGTTCAGAGATTTGAACCGCTTTTTTTTTTCTTTTTTCTTTCTTTTTCTTTTTTCTTTTTTTTTGGCTGTTAAACAAATAATCGTGGTCAGATGATGGCAAGCAACTTATTACAGAGCATAACATACGTGCTGTCTAAAGAACAAAGGAACATGCAGAATTATAACCCGAAAATATCTAGTAGGTAAAAGAGTTGGTTTGTGAATTTCTGAGTTCAATTCCTGGGTCGGGCAGTGTGTACTTGCACCCAGTGCAAACGGGCGAACAATAATTGAACAGTACTAAAATAGGACCGAAACGAAATATCCCTAGACATGAGCAGTAGAACGAGAACAGTTTACATCCCTAGATCAAATAAAGGATTCAGCTTGAAATTCCCTGAAGACTATACGGTGTTATGAATAATGAAGAGTGGTCTCCCTTTGTTTTGTTACTCTCCTCTTTGAGAGAGCAATTTCTGTTTACTGGAACTATAAAAGGACACTATACGCGAACCTTGTATTCTCAGTTGAATAAAGGTTTCTTAAAGCCTATACCT
>CAHIKZ030000198.1:1112500-1140000 GCA_903632075.3 Acanthosepion pharaonis
ATATAGATCCGACAGTATGAAGAAAAATATGAAAAAACAAAAATCCGAATATGCAAGTATGCTGTTTTAATGTTGTTTCAATGTCGACGTCAGACGTTTCGGTCTAGTAGACCTTCTTCAGGACATAGTTATTAAAACATAATTAACATTAGACGATATTCAAGTCAACATGAAAAGACGATAGACATAAGACTAACAAAAAAACCGAATAACTGAAATTTTTAAGATCAGCGTTCCGTTTCGCAATACGATCACGTTTTCTTCATATATCTATTGCATATATAACTGTAACTTCATATATATATATATATATATATATATATATATCTTTACTTCCGTGTCTACCTATCTATCTATCTATCTATCCTGATAATATCAACTATCTAGCTAGCTAGCTTTGTCTGTCTGTCTGTCTGTCTGTCTCTCTCTCTCTGTCTCTCTCTCTCTCTCTCTCTCTATATATATATATATATATATATATATATATATGCGTCTGTGTGTATATTATTCTATATATCTATCTAAGTCTGTTTCAGTAACTATCTATCTATCTTAATATATATATATATATATATATATATATATATATATATATATATATATATATATATATATATATATGTGTGTGAGTATGTGATCAATTCATCCCTAGCAAGGCTATGGCATGAAAACGCAGCAGGTTACAAAAAAAAAATTAAAATGGAGAAATCTCACTAAACGAAGAGATTCCAAGATAAAGAAACACACACACACACACACACACACACACACACACACATATATATATATATATATATATATATATATATATATATATATATATATATATAAGCAAATATATGGATATAGATCCGACAGTATGAAGAAAACTATACTGAAAAAACAAACAAAAATCCTAATATGCGATTATGCTGTTTTAATGTTTAATGTTGACCGAAACGTCCGACGTTGACATTATATATATATATGTATTGTGTGTGTATGTGTACATCGATAGTTATGTGCGTGTGCGTAATGATATTTTTGGCGGCAAAAAAATAAAAATATTGTCAGGTATATTTTAAGAAATCAAACGATCTTCAATATAAAACAATTAAAATAATTAAAGCTTTTAATTTTATTTATTTGCTATATAAAGCTAGCTATGTGTGAGTGAACTGATAGATAGATAGATAGATAGATAGATAGATAGATAGATAGATAGATATGAACAAACTGAGATAGATAGATAGATAGATAGATAGATAGATAGATAGATAGATAGATAGATAGATAGGGAGAGACAGAGAAAGAGGGAAAGGCAGATGAAAAGGAGAGAGATGTCCATGTACTGGTTGGAATTCCCTGTCAATGATTCGCCACTGGCTCTGTCTTTCAGGCAATCCTGAAATAGAATGATGTCCTGGTGATGCATGGTCTGTCATCTAGAATGGCCATTGCATTAAGACAGATAGGATTACTGGTATATCCTTTCGGCGACAATGACATCCGAAAAAAATGGATTATATTTAAGTGAAGCCCCTTAATTTACGATCTGGTTTCGTATGCCGTATGCATAGATGGATTTTTCCACATTAAAACCACAAGACCATGTGGTACATTCTGGTTCCTCGTAGTATCCGATAGATGGGTAAATAAAATATGGTGGGTAAAACACAGATTGGCATAGATGAGGAGAAACGGTTGCATACTCATTGGAATGTAAAAATAGACTGTGATAAAAGGTTGCAACTAGACCGCAATACATTGCTATGAATAGATAGATTATGAAAACTAGGTAACGATTGATAGATAGATAGATAGATAGATAGATAGATAGATAGATAGATAGATAGATAGATATGAATAGAATGAGATAGATATATACAAAAGAACAGATACAAACAGACTTAGATAGATAGATAGATAGATAGATAGATAGATAGATAGATAGATAGATACGAACAGACTGAGATAGATAGATAGATGATACATACATACATACATACATACATACATACATACGAACATCTCGATACGAACAGAATGGGATAGATAGATAGATAGATAGATAGATATGTACGTACATACATAGGAATAGATAGATACGAACAGAATGAGATAGATAAATCGATAGATAGACAGACAGACAGAAACAGATTAAAATAGATAGATAGATAGATAGATATGAACTTACTTAGATATAAATTGATATGAACACGATTGAGATAGAGATGAATAGAAACAGACTAAAATGGGTACATATGAAGAGACTTAGGTAAATATTAACCGACTGATATATATATATATATATATATATATATATATATATATATATATATATATATATATATATATATACACACATATATATATATATATATATATGTGTGTGTGTGTGTGTGTGTAACGAAAGAAACTAAAGTGTTAATTTGTGTATTTTCAAGTCTGTTTTACCTGTTTGGTGTCTAACTCAGCAAGTCATTTTTCTGCCTTGACACATCTCTCGCAACATACAGCGTTTAAACGAAAACATTTTCTTCATTAATAAAAAAAAGAAAGAAACGAATCCATTTCTTGACAGACTTTAAATCTACTGAAATTCTTTTCTTCCTGATTTACAGAATCCTCATATCTGTTTAGCGTTTTCTTTTTATCGGACTCAATAAAAAAAAGAAAGTGAAAATGAAAAAGAGAGAAAATGAAAAAAGAAAAGGAGAAAGAGAAAAGACCAGCATTGGTAGGTAGCGTCACATATCCGGTGACGTCACTTAAGGACATTAATGTCATGACATCATCAACGCTTCGAATCCTCTCGTAACTTTCCTTTGTTCTCAGTTGCAAAAACAACTCAGCGGTAGATCATAGGGCTGTAGGTTTAGTATTTCCAAAGTTCTAATTATTTACACATATTTCGATAGTTAAGAATATCAACCTGGAGTAATTTTAGGACATTTTATTTGGTAAACAATTCCTACGCAAAAAAAAGTAGTTCAAAGAAACGTTTGCGGTAACATTTAATTTATATCGGACACAGCAATGACAGACGACACAAGCCGAGTTTAAAAACAGACGATAAATTTGTTAACACACAAAAATGAATGAATTGCATAAATTAATTTCACTGTATGCCAAGTGACGGCCCATAACATGTCTGCAAATTATCAATGAAAATGAAATGTGTCTTTTTACAAATAAAATAATAATGCTGCATAAGGTCCTCAGAAATTAAATCTAAAATGGAGAAAAGGAGAAAAGACCTCTCTGAATAGTTTTCAATGAATTGGTGTAGCGGACTCCGACCACATTTATTTAATTTTGTTTACGAAACCAAACTGATGTGAAAAAAGGGACAAGGCAAAATTATCAATATATATATAAAATTGTATTCAACAATGCATACAATAAAGAATGTGTACGAAAAAGCATACAATGAGTAAGGCAAGAGTTGTCTCTCTTTGATTATCTAAGTCTATTAAAGTTCTCTGAAAGAAAAGAATGAATTATTAGTCTGTTATAAATGTTTTTAAACAGTTCTGCCGTGCAAGAGGAAAAATATATAAGTGTGAAAGAATATGCAGTTTGTGAGTTGAGTGAGAAGATGGGCGCATAGCTTCAACTATCGTGGATTTCTGTGACAGCTAAATCTCACTGGTGCGTATCTTCTTTTCTTTTGCTTTTATAGGTGGTCATTGTAACAGGAGTGCTGCGCGGGAAGAATCATTCTCCACATACAGAGAATCTGATTGGTCGATACTGACCAATCAGTGCATGAGCTTTGGAGACACATCTGGGAGCTGATTCTCCCAAAAGTGCACAAAATCTACTATATGAAATTATAGCGATATTAAAATTGTCGCCAAAGATAGCAGCGTTGCTTCCTGTCCTTTGAATGAATGCTGGTGAAGATTTGAATTTGTGAGGATTTATGCGTGTGTGATGATCGCCATATTGGTACAATTTTCGAAGCAAAGTTCGTGGTAACAATGAAAAATAGAACAAGCACACCAGCGGATGACTTTTTCTTGGTGTGGGACCAACTTTGATGTTTCTTTCACTTCTCGTCTGTTGGTCGGCAAATTTCTTGTGCGTTGTTTTTTTCTTTCTGGGCCGGGGCGAATTTCGGCAACAGCTGTTCGTCGACTTCGAAATTTAAATCCAAGGCCTCCTTAAATAACCTACAGGCAGGCTCTAAATACACTTCTCGGAATTCGGAGAGAAATCCTTTTATTGGTTTTGGATGAAAAAGAAACGCAGCCTGTTTGCCCACAATTAAGAAATTAACCAAGAGCGTTTGATTTCTCTCTGAAAAGCAGACGATACGCGCTCAAACTGATTGAATTTCTCATAGAATAGGCAACTGAGGTCACCTTTAACATTATGGTGCAATGAATTCGATCCTCAGTGTGTGTCCCACACTTGAGGCCCTCTGTTACATTTATCTAACTTTAGTAAATACTTTTTCAGACTTAGTAAACTTCGATCTAAATGTCTAACACACGCGCAATGCATCTCAGAAGTTCAACACGTTATTTGCAACGAAGCGCTCTGTCATTCAAAAGAAGAACTCCAACATTCTATGAACAACTTTGGTATTGTGGCGGACTTTACCACATTAATTTAACTTCAGATTAGAAAACAAAACTGGCGTGAAAAAGGATAAGCAAAAGACACCATTAAACATAAATTAAGTATTTAACAAGATGTACAACGATGTTAAAGAAAGCATCCATTTAAGTAAGAAAAGGTTGAATAAAACAAGAGTTGTCTCTCTTTAACTATTATTTATAGCTCAACGTTCACTGAAAGAAAGTTTATGAGAGGTTCTTGTGATAAATGTTCTCAGCAGATTTGCTGTGTAAGAAAAAGTTATGTGAGTGTAAGGAATGTTCAGCATGTGAGCGGTGGTATGAGTGAGAAGGTTGGCGCGTGGATTCAACTGTCGTGTATTCGTTTGGCAGCTGAATTCTCACTAATTAGCTATAAATATTTCTTGCTTATGTAGGTGACCATAGGATCCAAATCGCTTCACGGGAAGGGTTATTCTTTACGTGCAAACGATCTGATTGGTTGGCATTGACCAATCAGCGAGAGAGCTTTGGAGAGACTTAAGAATGGTTCTGGGATCCGTTTCTCCCAAAAGTGTACAAAATTGACTACATGAAAATAGAGCGATTACAAAATTGTCGCATTGCTGCGATTTTTAAATTGTCTATAACAACGTAGTGGTGATTTATTAACCAATAAATGCTTGTCGTATGTGATTTGCATTTGTGTATGTACGTATGTCTGTGTGATACAAATCGGCACAGTATAGCCTACCACTGTTTTGGCCTTACGGTATACTTCAAGAAAATCAAACGAGCCGCAAATATAAAAGAATTTAATATTACTATCTCTGATACACCTCTCGAATAAGTAGAACATTTTTTTTCATATCTAGTAAACCTAAGAAAAGGATGTGGAACAGAACTGGAGCTAAATACGGGGCATTTGGAACGCTAATCAAATGCGTCTTAAACAACAAGATTTGAACTTAGCAACAAAAATAATGGTTTATAATTCTTTTGCCATTTCAACTTTGCTATATAGGTGCGAAACCTGGATCTCAATATCGTCGCGACATCCAAAAATTAGAACGCTTTCACCAACAAAAGCTTCGTTCAACTTTGAACATCGATGTGACCAACACCAAAGTTCAGAAAAGAGACAACAGTCAAAGCATCGAATCGCTGATCATGAAACTTAATTAATAGTTCTAATACCAGATGGAAATAAGCCAGGAAAATTTTTTTTTTCTCAGAGTGTAATGCGTAGCACTTAAAAACTATAACGGCCATTCGCAATTTCGAAAACAATCTAATTCACTAGCCTTGTACCAGACGGGTTAAACGGGAAAATATTTTTATCTCAGCGAACAATATGTAACACATGCAAATATTTATTCGAACTTTCGATTCAAACTTTAATCCAGGGACCTTGTGTCGGACAAGGATAAACAAAGTAAACTGGCTTTTCTCAGAGAGCAATATGAAGCACTTCAAACTCATCTTCTTTTTCTGTGCCGTGTTTTTTCAGGACATAGACGATCATGGCTCTCCACAATCTCATGATCTTTGCAGCACAATAAATTTTCTGTTTTCTCCATCTTCCCCAAACAAGTGGCAACCGTTAACACAAGTACATGTTACTGTTTCCTCTCGTGTGATGGCCGATAAATATAATACACAACGTTTAAAATAAAAAGGTATCCCTAAAAATAGCATTTTCAGTAATATATATATATATATATATATATATATATATATATATAGTTAACTCCACCGCAAAAGTGATACGTAAGGCTTAAAGTATTTCTTGAAGCTTTTATTTTAGTTTTATTTTTAAGCAAATAGATTGAATTTGATATTTCCAATAAGCAAAATAGTTTTCAGTACTTCAAACAGAATTTAGATTGCTTGGAATTTTTTTTTTCCATTGATTGTCATTAAAATCGTCCATATTGACAAATCTGTCAACACAAAATTATCTTTATTAAAATATCGTTAAAAATGAGTTTTTTCTGATATTTATTTGAAGAAGATTAACTGATTTAATGTGTAATTATTCTAAATTTAAACAAATATTACTTACATTCAGTTTAAAATATCTAAGAAAAGCATTTTTAACACAGAGTTGGGTGTTTTTATGAGGTGTCGGCACATTTATCAACAGCCTGATAATTGGTTTATTTATCTAAGGTGGAAATATTCTTAATGAATTTATATGATGAATACAACGTAAACATTTTAGAATATAATTTTAAATATTTTAAGCATCCTAATATTTTATTGAATTTTAGTCACTTTGCCCCGGATTTAGCTCCAATTCTGTTCCACATAGGTTTACTTACGAAAACGCTTGTTGAGGAAATGTTAGAAAATTACCAATGCATTTTGAATTAACTATAGTTCCCAAGTAGGCATCTATGCGGACGACACTACCATTTACTCCTGCCTCAGAAACAAATCTAGTGTCGTCGACAAAACTGACCTGACAGTTTATCTCGAAAAGGACCTCCAGTCGGTTGTGGACTGGGGCAGGAATTGGCTGGTTAACTTTAATGCCACAAAACCAAAACTGGTCTCTATTACTCACCAGAGAGAACCATCCTTGCCTCCCGTTAGAATGTCTGACGCTCAACTCCACGAGAGCTCGGTCTCACATTGATTGCTGACCTGAGATGGAACGAATACATTGAGTCAATAGCTTCGTCCACCGCAAGGAAAGTTGGCTCCCTGTGCCGCGCCAGGAATTTTTTCTCACCGAAGTATTGTTGCCATATATGGTCTGGTGCCCCTTATGTTTGTTTCAAGGTCCTGGATAAAATCCAGAGACGAATATGCAATTTAATTGGCCCTGATCTGGCATCTCGCCTGCAGTCGCTCTCTCACAGACATGCCGTTGTCTCCCTCTGTCTTTTTTACAAATACTTTCACGATAACTGCTCCGATGAGTTGCTTTCACTGGTTCCCAGACTTCATGAATTTAAGCGTTAAACTAGGCTGGCATCTCGCTCTCACCCTTTCACTGTCGAAACTGTTAAATGTAGCCGTCTCTTCTACTCCAATAGCTTCATGTCTCGCACTTCTCGCTTGTGAAACTCCCTCCTCAGTTCTTGTTTCCGTGATAGCTATAATCTTCAACTATTCAAATGTAATGTCAATCGACGTATCCAGATGCCCTGACCTATCCCCTAACCTTCTCTTCATCCTTTCCCCTATCACTCCTCTTTGCTCTAGCTCCAACTCTTGCGTGCTAGTGGCTTCCCACCTTGCTTGCGGTTGAATGCTTAAAAAAAAAAAAGGAAAAAAAAAGTTACGCTCTGATTATGTCGTGTATGGATGTCCGTATTCACAAAAAATCGCAAAATATTCAAAATTATTTTTAAAATACTCGAACTCGCTAAATTGTTGTAGGATTTTCTATGTATGATTTGTAGATACAGTTTTTATTTAATAACAATATTACATGTCCGATACAAATTAGTAGAGAATTTTAAAAGATTAACAATTTTATAAATGATTCTCATTCAGAACTAAAAAAACAATTCTTGTAAAAATTCTTTATTCATAGAAAGTTTTTTTCTTTAATATTTTATCTTAAAAACGCAATTAAAAGTATCTCTAAATAAATAACGTCTTAGCTTTATTGCATATTTTTACGATTCAGAGCAGATTTTCTGTAACTGGGATTCCTGTTTGATCCAAAAATATGATTTAAATTTTCCAAGGACTTGTCCTTATAAGTAATATAAACATTAAGTGCTACAAAAAATAATTTCTTGAAATTTCATAAAATTAAATAATTGTAGGTAACAAATGTAAAAAAAAAAATAATATATTTTTATCAAGATTTTCTAAACGTTTATAAAGTAATTCCATTCATTTGTAAACAAGTTCTGAACGTTTGATTAACATCAGAGAATTATTTGATTTTTACAAAAATTTCCAAATCAGTTTGTTTAACACCGCAAAAAGACGCTCAAATTTACGATGCTAATTTATGATGCAACATTGACACCGGAGAAAAAGATTTTTAGCCAAAATTTCGAAAGTTCTAAAAAGGATAAACAAAATAATTTTTACATAAAAAATTATTTCTTATTAATAATCACAAAGGTTTTGACGATAAAAACTGTCTTTTGATTACGTTTTGGAAATTTTTCACCGTGTACATTCATTTTTAGCGAATCTTTGGAGGAACCCATATATTTATATATATAGAATTAACATAAGTAAAACGTTTTTCATTTAGTTATTTGATACTACCTTCAGCATCGATTCCACTGTATATATATATATATATATATATATATATATATATATATATATATATATATATATACAGAAAAAAATAATATATAATATATATGTTGTTCATGCCTCTACTACGTTGTCTCGTAGGTTGAGCTTTCATTTGAATGATGCATCTGATATCTCTCAATATTTACAATAGCATGCCTGTCCACATACGCAATTCAGGAAAATTCTCATTGAAAATACATCTATACTTTTCATTAAAATAATAAACATAACCTAACAATTCTTGAAGCTATCTATATTTAAAAATTGAAATCAACCCTTAATAAAATTAATTATTAATTTTGCACAAATATTTTAAACGTTTACAGTAGATAGTTTAAAACATCTACGTTTGAACTAATATTTTTTAATAGTTTTTTTTAAACATTTCAGTAACTTAGTAGCCTCCCTTGACGTTTGTCGTATGTTTACAGCATAAAATTTAAAAAACGTGCAGTACATAACCTCACTTTTTCACTTTACAAGCAAAAACAAAAAAGATTTCCTGTATTTCATTATATTTCTAAGCGAAATATCACAAGACATGCACTACCTCAATTGACCCGAACAAATAAAATCATATTAATTATTTACATAAAAAAATTTAAAACAGCTAACCTTATCCTCAAAAATAACAACACCCAAGCAAAATCAAAATTACAATGAATGAACATTATTTATGAATTCAACTGCCCCTTAAGGAATTGTGTTTCTAATCAAAGCAAATTCATAAATAATTACATCGGACACACTACTACATGCCTATCTAGACGTCTTACGTTACACCAATCTGAACATAGCTTTATTAGAATCCATTTAAACACACACACAAACTTACCAGATTCAATCCGAAAGATACTAGTTGAAAATACAAACAAAATAACCTCATCCACATGTAAAAAAAAAAAAAAAGATTAAAAATAATGGAAGCCTTAATAATAATAAAAAAGAAAAAGGTAACACAAAATAATATTAACTACTTACAAAGACAGAATGTGCTAACAGTGTTAGGAAAGTAAAACATCGTTATAGATGTAGAAACAAACGCACCACCCATAAACCCAATGAAAAAGCAAAAATAAAATCCCCCTTGATGATAGCTAAAATTATAGCCGAAAGCGCCCGGAATTATAGAATACTTGGGCAGATACTTCTACACACTTTGTGGTTAGAAAAGAAAACACTTGTTTGAACAATAGAAAAATCAAATAAAAAGCTTAATCGCAGTACCTTTTCTGTCTTTAATGAAACACACACACACATACACACACAGACATATATATATATATCGTCTTTAATGAAACATGTATAAATGAAGGATTGTTGCCAAAATACAAAATTATCATATATATATATATATATATATATATATATATATATATAATGACTTTCTGTCTTTTCTGGCCCTGTTGAACGTTTCTATTTGTAACTCTTGTGTTTTCTAACCAGATAAGTCACTTAGTTTCTTAATTTACTTAATATTATATAAAACAGTTATCAAGTGAACGACAACCTTCGGCACGCCTGTAAAATAAAAACAAAAAACAAGACAATATATATGTTATTTTATAGTGATTTAATCTTTCCATTCAACAAAACCACAGTCATCTGTATAATTTCACATTACTGTATTCGCCAAATCGTGACAATTTTTCGTTCCACCCGAGTGTTATAAATTCTTTTATCTCGACAAAGTTAATACCACACAGAACGTTCATGAAAGCGACGTATGACTTCAGATATCAACTTGAGTGACAGTTAAAAATATATATGAAATACTAGGTGAAATTGACTGGCTTATTTATCAAAGTTGCCACCAGATTTTTAACTTCTTCCGGTCCCCGACGGGTCGTCATCAGTAAATATTAGTTTTTATAGCCAAAGATGGTCACGCAAAGTTGTGCCTGCTTGTTCCTTCCTTCGCTAGTAGATAAGTCAATACGGGTGTTATGCCTTGCCATTACCTCAGATAAATAATGAACCATTACGGTTTGTTTGAGAGGAAAGACGGAAGAAAAAAATACGGTGTTTGGTTGTCTGTAGACAAAAAAATGAGTTATGCATAATAAGGAAAGAATATAAAAAGAAAGAAAGAAAAATCAAGGAAACGATGACAGTTAACCTGGCCGTTCGTATCGAAAAGGACCTCCAATCGGTTGTGGACTGCGACAGGAATTGGCTGGTTAACTTTAACGCCCCAAAAACAAAACTGCTCTCTATTACTCACCACAGTGAACCGTCCCTGCCTCCTATTAGAATGTCTGACGGTCAACTTCTCGAAAGCTACTCTTTGCGACTACTCGGTCTCACATTAACTGCTGACCTGAGATGGAACAAATACATTGAGTCAATAGCTTCTTCGATAAATTTTCGGTTCTTTGAAGACCTTGACTTTAATGATTATTTCAAGTACCCGTCTAAAGTCTTCGACAAGACTAAGCTTCTTCTTATTCTCATTATTATTACTCTTGGTACTTGTAGTAGTAGTTGTTTAACGGCATAACAACACTTTATGGGTCATTTAATGTTGAAATTTAATTTTGTCGGGATCTTTGAAGAAATAAAAATGTTATATACTAGCTTAAAAGCCACCCTTTCAGGTGTCGTTTAAGCTAGCTCCTGCGGAGGGATCTTGATTGAACCTTCGGTTTGGTCAGGAGATTGAGTCCCTAAGGGTTTGCATATTCTCAGCATTGGAAGCTTTCCTAGTTGCCGTGTAATCTGGCTTTTGATTTGCACGGGACTTTCTTTTCTCCTCCTCCCCCAATACAAAGTATACGTGAGAGAGATATGAAATTAATCCCTCCCTATACTCTGCCATGTCTCTTTAACTACTCCTTTTACACTCTCTGTTAAATTACAAAAACTTACACTACCCATCAATTTTAATTTCATTTTTCGTTTCATTTCATTTTTGGAAGTGCTATCTGATGATCCAGCGTCGTTTACAAGGGCTCTGGTGAAATAAATTATTATAATGTTATCTTAAAAAGTGGTCTGTTTTTCTTTTATATATATATATATATATATATATATATATATATATATATATATATATATATGTTTCTGCTTTCACAATTGAATACAGGGTAGATAATACTCAGCTTTTTCTGCATATATATGTTTGTGCAAACATAATTACTAGAGGCAGTGATATGTGTGTTCTATGTTGTAGATTTTTTGAAGTTATATTTTGGAATACAGTTTGATTTCAGAAAATATTAGTTCTTTTGATTGCAATCTGGTCCTCTGTTAGTGGAGATTTCTTTTTGCAAGGCATACCGCTGACGTATGCGATAGGCAATAATAAAATCTAAAACTCAAACTTGATCGCTGCATTTAAGTATTGATTTAATATTTAAGTTTACTCTTTAAAAGTTCAACGATAATTCTTCTGTTGCCATTTAATCTAAAGACAATTTGATGTACGTAGGTCCTTACTTACCGTACAAACAATTATCTTTCTGTCATCGGTGACTTTCGCTGGATTTCGCAATTAATTTCAATTATTCCCAAATTTATTTCTAACTTATGTTGGAATATTTATCGTACAAAAAGTTTGTCGAAAAAAAAAAAAAAAAAAAACATAAAAATAATCGCCGAAAACAATTGCAGTAATGAAAATTTAAGAATGCAAACTTTCAGGATTACGGGTCCGGATCCGTCACAGAATGTTTTTAATTTGCTCACGGAGTCGGCCCTGAAAAAAATATCTGTTGAGCTAGGCCTCTAGGAGTAAATTTGAAAAGTGTGACACACATTGATATTATATATATATATATATATATATATATATATATATATATATAATTAATTGATTTAAAATATGTTTTTCCGCTACACAATTCTAACCATGTTTCAAAAATAAAAAGCTAAAATTTACAATTAAATTTAATTTTTCCATTTTATCCTCAAGAAAAATTAGCTTAGAATTGGAATTTCATCCTCAAGAAAATTAGCTTGAGAATGAAATGGAACTAATGTCAGTGAAATAATTAATATATATATATATATATATATATATATATATATATATATATATATATATATTAATTTAATATAAAAAAATAATATATGTGTATAATTATTTATATATTATATGCGCATTTTTTTTAGCACTCAATATTTTAGAAACATATTTGGTTGGATAGATGTGAGTTTGTGACCCTGGGTTCACGCTTTAATCGTCAACAAACTGATTACTGTTTTAAAAATTTTTTAAATCAATTAATAATGGTAATTCAGTTTATATATATATATATATATATATATATATATATATATATATATATATATATGTTATTCTGCTTTCACAATTGAATACAGGGTAGATAATACTCAGCTTTTCTGCATATATATGTTTGTGCGAACATAATTACTAGAGGCAGTGATATGTGTGTTCTGTGTTGCAGTTTTTTTGAAGTTATATTTTGGAATACAGTTTGATTTCAGAAATTATAGGATATTATATGGATTAATGTCATGAAAGAGTTCTTTCGTGTTGCTTGACGTATTGTTAGTAATTTTAATATAAATAGGTATCTCTGATCATTTTTATATGTATAAAAATGTATTGCTGGTATTTTTACTATAAAAATTCATTTTTATACTTTCATAGTTTGTTTAGGGGTTCATTATTTGCCCATATTTGGGACCCTAACAGGTGCTACCACCTCGGATCTGGTTGGACCTGGGAATAACAGCAATTAAGAGGTGGTTCTGCACTCCTCAATTTCTCGATCAAAGGCCTTGCTGCCATATGTAGTTTATCGTTATACCCAGGACTCAGTAGTAGTAGTAGTAGTACTAGTAGTCGGTATATTAAAGGTATTCCTGTTTTTAAAGACTTTTTATTTCAAATCTTTGTGCATTTATATATTTACACAAATTTTGGAGTTCCATTATATTATCAATGTCATAATATTTTGACGTCTATACGAAGATTGCTTCAGAATAAATAAGTATAACAAAACAATTTATTAAAATTGAAGATGCAATCTTGTCGGACAATATACAGGGTGTCCATAAAGTTCGTGTGCACTTTAAAAAAATTGTAACTTTATTTGTATTTGCGATAGAAATAATTTGTAAAAAAAGATTAGAAAGAAGTAAATCTATATTTTTAAGGTTTTATTGAAAAGTTATTTAAGTTTCTCCATCATTAGCAATATAAAGGGTAACACGATTTTGAAAAAAACATTTGCCAACTGATTTACAGTAATGCCTGAAATCAAATCACATGAGTTATTTAGGCTATACTTAAAACTAGGTACATTAAACTTTATAACATTTTTTACAGATTATTTCTATCGCAAATACAAATAAAGTTATAATTTTTTTTAAGTGCACACGAAGTTTATGGACACCCTGTATAAGGCTGCTTAAAGGTCCAGACCCTCCAACCAGTGAAGTGGGATGGGGGCCCCAAGCCTGATTGCGTGCTCCGGGCAGTTCTGACTGACCCTCTCTCTCTCTCTTAACATCATTTGCTGTTTTCTACCTATATTTATATGATACAAATTAAACTAGGACAATAAAAGGAAAGGTTGACAAATTTCCGTGGATTTTGACGTCGTTATAGATGTTTGTTTTTTTTTTGTTTTTTTTCGTCCAAATCTCTGAATTTGTTATGCTAAGTCCCGGAAAAAAAAACATAAAATTCATTATTTTTATCCCTAATGTTGAATGTGTTAAAATTATTCAACTTTCAAACAATCAATCTCAAGTTGATGTTAAAAACTGCCGCAATATAGTGATTTATTTATTCAAGATGGAAAGATGTATTACGGTGATTTTCTAAGCGTAGATTAGATGTAACACAAGGTCGAAAGGATACGGTACCCAGTGCGAATCGAACTCACTATTCATTCGTAACAGTTTTAGCAAGACAAGCTTGCTGAGCATTACACCAGGCCGAGGTGTCCGAGAATATTCTATCATGACATGTCTCTAATTTGTATTTAGAAACATTGTATTTATTTTTTAATTTTTCTAGTTGAATTGTTCACCTATATTGCATATGATCCAGTATTATACATAATTAGGTTAGAATAAAATTTGTATTTTATATGAATACTACCTTATGAAAATTGAGGTGCAGTAGAGTGGGGGGAGCGTATGAGAGATTCGGGGAAGGGTGCTGGTCAAACCTATTTTTTGGATGTAAAATAATTCTTATATAGATATTTATATATAAGCGTCTTCCTCACAAAATGTACCGGTCAAACATTTGGGGTTGAAAAGTAATACATGTTATCTATCTATCTATCTATCTATCGATCGATCGATAGATAGATAGATATAGGTTGATTATACTGGTGAAGATATGTACAGATATCTATCTCAAAAAAACACTGTATGAGATTCATTATTTTTTATCTATAATGTTGAACGTCTTTTAAAATTATTCAAATTTTTAACAAGAAAACTCTCAAGTAGATGTTTAAGATTTCTGTAAAACATTGTTGATTTATTTTAAGATGGAATGATCTATTATGACATGTCTCTAATTTGTATTTAGAAACATTGTATTTATTTTTAAATTTTTCTAGTTGAATTGTTCACCTATATTGCATATGATCCAGTATTGTACATAATTAGGTTACAATAAGATATATAATTTATGGGAATAATACCCTATGAAAACTGAGACGTAGTAGAGTGGGGAGCCACGTATCATCGTGGGGTGGGGTATAGGACACTTGCACCGGCCCTGTCTGGTTGACATAAAGAATAACTCATTCTTTATTTAATTTTCACAGTTTGTCATAATATTTGCCCACCTGGGAAGAAATAACCAACTTTCTAAACAGAAATAATTTTCACGGTTTCAAACACACACACGCACGCACGCAAACACACACACACAGACTTATATATACATATCTATATCTATATCTATATATCTATCTATATATATATACATATATATACTGTGTATGGATATACTTTTAAAGACCTGTATATGACAGTAGGTAATAATGATAGATATCTAACGTCCTGTAATCATTTGAACCTCTTTACTTATTCATCAAGCAATTTGTCATCTAGTCAGTTTTCTGTTGTTTATGTATGATTTATGCACACGAATGCACACACATATGTGTATGCGTGGGTGTGTTTGTGTCAGTGCGTACGCGCGTGTGTTTTCTTTTGTCAATGACTATACAGACATCTGTGTGCATGACGCACTTGGAGACTAACTTCATTCTAGCCTATCGCCCATTTGCCGTCTCTTTTGCCCAGTTACGATGGTGGAGACTTCTATTTGAATTTATTGACACCCGACGAGCAAGGTCATTTTTCATTGACACTGCTTCACACACACACACCGAAACACACAAGCGCATACACTCACACAGATATATATATATATATATATATATATATATATATATATATATATATATAGTGTAACCCGGATATAAGAGTCCCGGATATAAGAGAAACCCGGATATAAGAGAGATTTTCTTTGGTCCCAAAGTGTTCCCATACTTACCTAAACAAAATAGACCAAACCCGGATATAAGAGACTTCTTCTCCGGTCCCGACAACTCTATCATATCCAAGGTTATATATATATATATATATATATATATATATATATATATATATACAGTAACCTGGATATAAGAGAAACCCGAATATAGAGAGATTTTCTTTGGTCTCAAAGTGTTCCCATACTTACCTAAATAAAATAGACCAAACCCGGATATAAGAGAAACCCGGATATAAGAAACTTCTCCGGTCACGACAACTCTCTTATATCTGGGTTACACTGTATATATATATATATATATATATATATATATATATATATATGTGTGTGTGTGTGTGTGTGTGTCAAATTTCTTTCTCAGAAATTGTCATTGCCCAAATTGTAAATTAGACAATTTGGATAAAAAGAAGACAATTGGAAAATATATTTTTTAGTCATTGCCGAAGCGTTCCTTCAATCCGACTTCATCAAGGCAAGTGAAAAAAAAAACAAATAGTTTTTACTTACATTAAATTCAAAATCTTAAAATGGAAACGCTACTGTGTCAGCCTCCTTCTGGATATTGCTAACTTTTTTTTTTCTTTTTTGCTAAGAATTTGTTTTAGTTTTCCATGTTGACATATTGATAAATTTCTCTGAATAATTCTGAAGAAAAAACAATTTGGATAAAATAGACATTTGAAATCTATCTGTCTATCTATCTATCTATCTATCTATGTATCTATCTATGTATCTATGATATATCTATGTATGTATCTATGTATCTATCTACCTATGTATCTATGTATCTATCTATCTATGTATCTATCTATCTATGTATCTATGTATCTATCTATGTATCTATGTATTTATGATCTATCTATGTATGTATCTATGTATGTATCTATCTTTCTCTGTACCTATCTATGTATCTCTCTCTGTATCTATGTATCTCTCTCTCTTTCTATATATATATATATATATATATATCTATCTATCTATCTATCTATCTATATATATATATATATATATATATATATATATATATATATATATGTATAGGGGATTCATTAAAGACGCCAGACACAGTGCTACGATTAACCCTTTTTATTTAATTTTTCTTGTGTTCGAACAAGTATATTCTTTTCTTGACACTAAGTGTTGAAACTGTCTAAATGTTCTGTAATATAATATTTTAGCCATTATCAAGAATGATTTTTTTTTTTTAAAATTTTTAACTGGATGTACGGGTTATGTGTATGTGTCTAGAGTTATTTTACGAACACTGTCAGCACATTATGGCCGTGTTCCTAGTTAATATTATTGAATGGTGGCTTTTTCTTTTTTCTTATTTAAACAGGTAACCTTATCCTAAAAAATAACAACACACCTGCAAAATCAAAATTGCAAACGTACAAACATTATTTACGAGTTCAAATGCAACCTTAAGAAACTGTGTTTTTGATGTAACCGAACTCATAAATAATTACATCGGTCACACAACTACCTGCCTATCCAGACGACCTACATTACACCTATCCTAAACACACACACAAACTTTCCAGACTCCATCATAAACATCCTAGTAGAAATTACAAGCATAATATAAAATATAAAAATATGTAAAGTAATGGATGCGTTAATATATACTTGTGCTTACGTTGCAGCTCGTTGTTACATACATGCTTTTTGTTACCGATAGGCAATGCTTTTCTTTGATTTTTTTTTTTATTTCAAGTTTCTCGATTCTCAACACAAAATAACGCATGTCTAGTTTTTCCCTGTTTATTACGTTTGATTAAGTCTACGTTTGTTAATCATTGTTGACCTTCTCGAAGATCCTGGGTCTTTTTAGATTTATATAATTCTTTACGTCTGGTAGCATTTAAGGATTTTATAATTTCTGAAAATTGCGTCCTCGTTAACTTACCATTTATCGCAACAGACTGGGTCTAAAAATATTGTTTGGCAAGAGAAATGGGCGCCCACTTACAACTCTAATGCTATCATTTAATTTTCATAATAAATAAATAAAATCTACAAAAAAAAAATACATATAGAAAAGACATGAGAAAACTCCTTGGCATTTTATAATGTCAAGGAGTTTTCTCATGCATTTACTATTGGGAACAAAAAGTCAATGAGTTTTTGCGGAAAAGGGTTGAAAATTTTATTGCCACCTGGAATCTCTTCTCGCCACTTAAAACTCCTAGGGCTTTTCTAATGCCAGGGAGTTTTCTCATGCTTTTTCCATTGAGAACAAAAAAAAATTAAAATAAAAAAACAAACAATGAGTTTTTGCGGAAAAGGTTTGAAAGTTTTATGAGCCACCAGGAACCTCTTCTCGCCACAGTCAAACGGAGAAAAATGGCTTGGCTTGGACACACTACTAGGCACGACAGCCTCTGCAAGACAATCATGCAAGTCACCGTTGACGGTGGACGTAGGAGAGGACGCCAACGCAAAAGCTGTTTGGGCAATGACAATTGACAGGTATGACTCTACCAGAATTGCTGATGTCGGCCGTTGGTATACCGTTGTGGAAAAGGGTGTGGATTTTGCATTCGGATCCACCCTAAGATTACAAAAGAAAAGATCATGATGATGATGATGATGATTTGGACCGATTTTAAATGTGAATTAAGTTTAAGCGTCTAATGATTTCTTTCTTTTCCTTTCAGATTTAACAACTTAAGTCTTTGGCAATTTCAACCATGGAAAGATTAACAATCAAACAACGTGTTAAAGTTATTGAAGCCTGTTACGAAATTGCACGTTCAAACAGAAATTCAATGAGAATTTCGCAGGTCGCATCATCTCTCTAAACTGCGAAGTCAATTGGCCTCCACGATTCGTGCAACTTGACGCCTTTAGATTTCTTCCTTTGGGGTCATCTCAAAAGTAAGGTCTATGCCAATAAGCCAACAATTCAACAGTTGAAGAATGAGATAATAAGGCATATTGGTGAGACAGAGGAGCAACTATGCATCAAAAATTTTTACCATCGAATGGAGGTACCACCGAAGCCTTGGCGGATAATTGGACGATATTATTTTTCACACATAATTGCCATGACTTAAATAACAATCCAATCGGGAAATAAATAAATTTTCACCAATAACACTGATTTATTTACTGCTGACTTTGATTCGTTTTAATGAAACACATTTTAGAAAAAAGTGTACAATTTAATTTTTTGTGAAATACGTGTTTTTTTTTTCTTAGTAATGTTAGAATTTTTGGGTACTTCAGTGTACTAGTGAGCTAGCCAAAATGAGCTGACTCATATTATTGTTCACTAATAGAAGGGTTAACCAATCAGAAGGCTCAAAATATTCAATGCGACGTGTATAAAGGCGGCCATGTTTTTGTTTTTTTCGAATATTCACTGCCAGCCTTTGATATCGAAGACTGAAAAATTACAGAACAGCTGCTGGTGGTATTGACGATATAGGCGGTTCAGTAGAGTGTCTGACTCGTGAGTATTAATCTTTAACGTTGTTTCATTGAACAGATTACGTACTGCGCTGTATTCTATATTCATAGGCTATGGTGAACGTTGTTAACAAGTAATTACAGTGTACATTTGCTGTACGTATTACTGGTAGGAGATATCAAATGTAAATACCGAATGTTATAAAGGAATTTTATTTAATTTTAAATAATTGGTTAATATTCATAAATATTTTACTGCGCAATTTAAATATGAACATACAGTTCAAAAGCAAAATAGGTCATTGCATGCAGTCCACTATATTAAGAGCTATTGTTTGTGCCCATTAGATTATTGTTCGTTATATGCCAATAACTACAAATATTCTTCTGATAAGTTTTTTGCTGTGGTGTCCCAACTGCGTGAATTTTAGAGTAATACTAGGTTGGCAAATAGGTCCCACTTTTTTTTGCTGTTGAAATAGTTAAATACAATCGCCACTTCTGCTTCAATGGTTTCTTCTTTCCTTGCCCTTTTCGCCTGTGGAACTTCCTTCCGTTTAATTGGTTCCGTGATAACTACAATCTTCAAAAAATTAAATGTAGCGTCAATCGCTATTTTCTCTTTACATGAATCCAGTTTATCTTTTGCCCTTTCCTCACTTCAATACACAGTCTTTTGTTCACTTTCATTCCATGTAACCCCACCCCCAGGGTACTAGTGGTATTTCCGCCTTGCTTGCGGTGAAATTATTAAAAAAAATAAAAAAAACTGCTTCTGCACCCAATAATTTTATTTTCAATGGTAAGCCGGTTTCTTCTCGTCGAACGATCTGCGCAGCGCTTTTGCGTCCCTCGGCGCCCCACCGTCTCGTGCACGCGAGGTACAGGGTTCGCAGGAGTCTGGAAACCGACGCAGCCGCGTCGATTCCCGTGCCGACGCACGACGTCGTCTCGTCGCGTAGTCTTCTCCGCGTCCGGAAAAAAAAAGAAAAGCGGGCGCGAGGGAGGGCACTGCCAGCGCGGTAAATCGGCCTCTTTACTGCCACCCGTCACCTCAGGTTCACGACGCGCATCATCAACCCAACCGATCCGTCTTGAAACAGGGACCGAGGTGTCCTGGCCGTTCGCGAGTCGTAGGGGCCCTCTCTGACGAACCCCGAAGGCAGAGCGAAAGCGAGAGAGCCCGTGTGAGGGCACCGGGCCGGAAGTGGTTCCGGCGGGGAGTTCTCACTTCCTTCCGCCGCCTGGCCGCGCCCGATTCCGCCAGCGATCGCCGTCTTCAGCATATGTAGCAAGGTTGGGGAGCGGTTGCCATCGGCAAGCTGTCACTCTGGCCAGTCTGTCACTGATATATAGCATTATAATTGTTAAATTGTTATTAATTTCTTTGTGCTATTAATTTGAAGCTTATCTTTAATTTATTCAAAATCTTTCAAAATTAAATACCAACTGATGAAATATTTCTACATTCAATGCCGAATTTTTTTGAACATCCGAGTGTTGACATATTTTCTTGAAAAAAAAATCTCTTCTCGTTGCCAAAATATCACATGGTAAGAGGATCTTTAATAACAACGACAATGCGGTTTATTCTCATGACTTCTGCCTGCAGAAGCGATACTCCTGCCTTTTATTCACACATAAACAACATGGCGGATACGGTACTTCCGTGACTGAACCATACCTCAAACGGTGCTTCCGTTTCCTTAGTTCCCGGTTACAACAATTTGTATTCAGTAACTTGAAATGAAGATTCGGCGGGCCGAGTTCGAATCGCGATAGACTACGTTACAGTCACTTTCGATATCAATACTCTTGCGAAATATAAGAATCAATCTCTTCTCTACCCTAGCCCAGCTAGAAGGGTAGACTGTGCTCTCTAGCTGTGGTTGTCAACTAGTATATGAAAACGATAATTTTGTATTAGCCCTAACGACGCCCATACTTAAGGGACCTGGAAAGGATTATGGATGTCTAAATTAACTACAGTGTGAAGTTATGGAGGCTATGACCTCAATTGAGGTCGAGGAGATATTTCTATTTATATATGTAAAATTGCCTGCAGCTAGCATTATTTTCTGAAAATATTTACGACTTAATTATATTTGTAGTTACTCACAATTAATTAAAATAATTCAGATTCTCTCATTAATTATCAATATGCAGTTCGGACTTTGATTGTAAGGAGAAAATTATCACTATTTAAACACTTGAAACTGGGAAAATGATGTAAAAAAAATTTATATACCAAAAACTAATTTTAGGGATATCTTTATCATTTTTACGGACCTTTATTGCAAAATTTATTGCATGTACAAATCTAATGACAATCTATGGCTGCATTCTATTTTATTATTTTTATATATTAAGATATCTAAGAAATAGTATTTTCGGTTCTACGCAAATCTTTACTCCAAGTCTTATAAAGGAGTAGATTCTTCTGTCTTCTGCTTTACACATTTTCTCAGTCTTTTCAACAGGAGTAGGTGTTGATTCTTTGTTTCCTGTTTAGGATTGTGTTTCCGATTCCGCCTAAAGTCTTTTTCTTCTCTTTCACTATCAGTACCCTATTTGCATCTTAGTGGCGTTATTGCCTTGATTCGGGTGAACTGATTAAAAAGATTATTTGAAATGGACAATTATTTTAATATATTTTATGTTTATACCTTATTTTTATAGATACAAATAGTTAAGTAAATGTTCTGTTTATAATAAAAAAAAAGTATTAACTACATTTACCGGCCTGAATGTCCGAGAAATATGGTTGAAAATACGTGCCCTCCGACAGGAATCGAACCTGTATTCTGCACGGAACCATCATTTAATATGATGTGCTATACTGCTCAGCTACAGAGGAAGCGTCTGGTTATAAATCTGTTATCATAAAACGAGCACTACTTTATTAGCACCAGCACTCAACATGCAATAATTTATTATATCATATATATACAATGTTGTGGAGTAGCCGAACACCCGCAAAAGATCGACTGTTCTAAAACTATTTAAACAGGACACTCTCTTAAAAAAGAAGACCAGTTAACGATTAGAGATCAATAATTCTCTGCAAGTCGGGCAGAGAGGAAGCCAGATGAGGTTGTTTCATTCGGGGAGGTAGACAGCTGCCCGACCTATGTTTACGGAATCTACGGGGAATTTTTGCCCGAGCCTACGCGGTCGAAAAGCCCCACGTTAAAAAACTGGCCTTGTGCGACATCCCGCCTTGTCGGGAGGCCTCGGGTAAATACCGGGGAGTTAACGGTTAACTCTTACAACTTGTCGAAGGTAGATGGGAACCCAGACGAGGCTATGCCGAAGGGCAGAATCTCGTCTGTGGAGGTAGACAGCTACCCGACCCCGTGTATCCGAGATCTACGGGCGATTTTTGCCAGAGCGCAGGGGATCGGAACGCTCTTCGTAAAAATTGGCCTTGTAGCACATCCCGCTCTGTGGGGAGGTATCGCGTAAATACGGAGGAGTTAATGATTAACTGTTTATTACATTAGTCTGTATTCTCAACCGTGTACCATATTATTCTCCGGAATAAACTACGTCTTATTTTCTATATGTGTGTCAAACTTTTCTGTTTACGACACATCATATACGGTTATTTTGGCAGGAGCGGTTTGTTAATTACTTTATTGTTTATTTATCTGTTTGTTTGGATGAACTTATTTTACTTGTTTTTCTTCTTTATTTTTATTATATGTATCTTTATTCTTTTCAGTTTTCGATTTTTACGTAACATAATAATTTTTTAGATGAGTTTTGATCGTTTATATAGTAGTTTATTATTGTCTGGGAATGTAATTATAGCCATTTTTTGAATCGATTGTTGTAGTCTATTCTAACGATTGCTATGGCGGGAATGGTTTGTTAATTTGTTTATTATTTGCTTGGATTAATTTAATTTGTTTTTATTTTATTTATTTTTATTTATTCTTTTCAGTTTTTGACTTCTAAGCAACGTAGTAAAAACTTGTTTTCATATATGCATTTTGAGCTTGAGTTCTGATCGTTTATTTAGCATTTTGCTTTGGTTTGGGAAGGTAATAATAGCTATTTATCCTCCAAGAAAAGCTTGCAGTTTTTGGATTGATTGTTGTAGGCTGATGTTCTTTTCCTTATTTTCCATATTTTTGGTGCGATTTGTGTTTTGTTTTTAATTTCCCAGATACACTTAGAAAACATTTTGCTGTTCGCGTATTTACTATTTGTGAAAGATGTTTTGTGTGCATAGTTTCCTTGTTTCCAAGGCTCTTCAGTTTCTCCTATGTATATTTTTTCTTCGTTTTCTTTCTTGATTTTACCGTGGTTGGTATATTACGTTGTTTTTTGTTATTTTTTTTACCATGGCTTGGTATATTACGTTGTTTTTTTTAGGGACATTTAATTTTAAATTTCAATCTAAATGTTGTTTTTTTTAATATATGTTTTGGGTATACAGCCTATCCGATTTCATTTATATAATATTCTCTTTTTTGTTTTTTTTCTTTTTTGTTTATGCTTTTATCACTTTTTCTTAATTAAATATCCCCTATTGTGATAATAGAAGATTTACTTATAAAAGTGAAATGTAAGAAACCAGACTTAAGTTTGCTGTGGCTGATCTAAGGATTGAAACACTTTTAGCAAACTTGAATCTTCGCACTAACAACACAAAACGGAGTGTCAGAAGGATGTTTTTTCCCTTGACACCGCTATTATTTTAACTACCTTCACTCCTCGGCGATGTTTATTGTTTTTAAAAGTGATGATTAGAATTGTAATGAAACGTCATCATATTCTGAAAGTGGATTTAAACATTTCTTTTCTTGAAAATGTGCAATAAAAATATTAACCCCTATTTATTAGATTGCTTCTATACAAGAATAATTTTATATTTACAACATTCTAAAAACTAATACAATTTCAACTAATGCAATGCAATATTTAGCAGTTACCAATTTATAAAGAAATAAATATGAAAAAAATTCTTATTCGTAATTTATAAACATGAACTAATTTATTAAAATAACTGAACCAATTATAAGGAAATCTTTATTATTACCCTTTTTATAAAGTTTGAATCAATTGGCAGTTAACTGATGTAATGCCATCTATTCCAGTAAACAATCTTATAAATAAATAGTGTAAATAAACTATCTAATAAATTAATAGTGTCTGTTATTTTTATTGTCAATTCTTTAATGTAATGTATATAATGTTTATATACGCACATTATGCTGCAATGGTAGTCAGAACTGGGGTTGATAGTGGGGACAAGCTCCCACTATCTATACAATGCTTTCGTAGCATGCATCTCAAATAGCCTCTGACAACGAAGAACGACTCCAAGTCGGAGAATAGGCGATGGCGGAAATCTGGCGCCCCATAACCAGCTGCTTCGGGTAGATGAAGCCCGACAGTCCAAAGCAGTCCATCTAGGAGAAGGAAACCTTTGATACTAAATCTCCACTGCTTTGTGGTCATATCAAAACACGAAAAAAGGCTATGGAAGTAAATCTGGACAGAAAACTCCGAAGCCAATTGGCTGTCAACCCTGACAACTTTCCGACAACTCCTGCCGCCAAGCCGACCCTAAATATCATGCCCTGTATTTCTTTGAATTTTGTCGGTACAGCCAAGAATAGGGGTTATGTAATCTGGGCAGTACACGGCTTCCATATACCATTGCCCAAGCCTGTACCCTAGACAGGCCGCCAGTCACCAGCAAGTGGCTATGTTTTGACCAAACAGAGCGCTGTCTAAAAGGGAAGCTCAGTTATGGCGATAGAAAAGAGACTGGAACCCAAATGCCATGCCACTACCGATAATGTTGACGTTTCTTCTTTGGATTTTCTCAAGAATCACTAAACCCGTGGTTCTTGACCTTGTTGGAGGTACTGAACCCCGCAAGTTTTATCCCTATATTCACCGGGAACCTTCGTAATTGGAAAATTAAAATACGATTTCTTCAAAACATAGGTATATATTTTATTAGTGTACAAATGAACCATACATCAGTTGCACTGAAAATCACTATGGTCAAAGAACACAACCAACAAAATATGACTTTCACAAAAAAAAAACAATGAATATTTACTGCAAATCAATATGATTTTTGCTGTTGCCATCCAGAGACAAGTTCAGAAATGCGCGGCTTCACCTTGGCAAGTGGCAATCTCATATAATTTTCACAACAAAGATTGTTCCTTTTCTTCGGTTATTTGTCTACTATTCTGGAAAAGGATTGCTCGCAAAGATAAGGTGTATCAAACAGTATGAGTACCTCAAGGACTTTCTTAGCAATAAGACGGCGCGCTACGGTTTGGTGACACCAAAGCGTCATTGAGAGCGTTGTTGATCTGAAAAGTAACTGATAAACCTGACGTCCAATGATTTCATCGAAGTATTCATCATTGACACGTCTTGACCTCTGCCGAACCCCGGAGAACGACTCAGCGGACACAGGTTAAGAACCACTGCTCTTATTACATGGCAGAACCACAAAACCAAATCTGGCAGCAATATTCGGACATTAGACATATAAATGTGCAAGATAGATTCTGATGAGAAAAATTGTCTAACACGACACAGTGAACTGACCTTCCTCAACAGCACACTTAGGCATTCAGAAAATGATATACAGTATGCAAAAAAGAAAAGAAAAGAATGAAAACTTCCAAACGAGGCACATATGTTATTAGTTTATAGGCCAAGCGCACTTAAAGAGTTTATTCCAACGTCGCGTGTCAGTTTTACATCGTGATCTATTCACCGCAGAGATTGTAAATTTCTGTAATGTTGGCTTACGTTCTCTCTTTCTCTTCGAACGTGATTTGATATATTTAGACGTTCGGCTCGTCTACGAATATAGAAAATGTTAACACATAATGTTATTGTTTTCTTCTCGGATGTGCGCCTCGCTATAAACCTGATGTCCAAGTTACCAAATATTATAGGAAAAAAACTTTATTCTTTTCTTTAAGAAAAACCATCTCTCCACTACTGACCGGCGAGTTTACTCGACAAAGAAAGATGAATCCGGACCTTAAATACAAAACAGAAGCAGCTGCCGGAAATCTTTGTTACTTTTTTCTCTTTCTTTTAACTTTAGTTCACCCAATCGAGAGCCACTCAAGGTAGAGGATTATAACCAACAAAGGAGTAATACTGAATGATGTCTGTGATATGAATTGTTTAATCACGAAGCAATGCAATAAAGCCACTAAGATGCAAAGGGGAAGTACTGAGAGCGAAAAAAAAAAGGAGTGAGAAGAAAGGACAATAAAAAACAGGATTTAAAATGACAGAATATGACGATTGAAGTTGCATGTAAATTTTTAAAGATATTACTTGGCAGGAAAAGAAGGAAAGTGGAAGAGAATTCCACAAGCGAGAAGTGCGAGAGAAGAAACTTTTAGCATAGAACTTACGGTTCCGTCTAGCCACTTCAAACGTAAAGTGACCTTGCCGCCAATCTAATACAGCGTTTAAATTCTTAAAATATAAGTGCTATATTTATGGTTAGAAGTGCTCAGTATCGGAAATAAATCGTATGTAAATATGATAGTGGGCAACTGACGTCAACACAAGGCATCGCGTCTGTTTCATGCTTGAACGCAATCTTCATGACACGTTGCCAATTGGTGTTGACCTCAGTGTCCTTTTGATTATATATATATATATATATATATATATATATATATATCCATTAGACATGGCACGTGAAACTAGAACAGCCTACCCCAGCGAGCGAATTAAAGTGTTCAGTTCGACATTCCAAC
>CAHIKZ030000198.1:1142500-1197500 GCA_903632075.3 Acanthosepion pharaonis
TGTTTAAATGGGTCCTAATGGAGCTATATATATATATATATATATATATATATATATATTTTATATATATTATATTATATACACACATATATATTTTTTTATATAAAAATTATTTTTTTTAAAATGTTCTTACAATTTTCTTTATGGAGTGGCCATGATACGACAATTAAATCTAAGCTAAAAACGACTAATGTAACCTATCAATTTAACTGTCATGTAAAAAATACTGCATCTCTTGTCATAAACCGATAATGTCAATTGTTTAAACGACACTATCTCCCAAAGGATGGCAAACCACTTAAATGATATCAGTGCCACAAAAAGCCCCTTGACACCGAAAATTTACTGCTCGTCCCCATTAGAAAATGTCTAGTCTGTCGCAACAAAATTATAAATAAATCTAATTGCCGACGGTAACTGAAAATTATTATCGAACTCTTTATATAAAATAATTCAAGCCAAAAATCAAACGTGTTTTATTTAATAACGGTAGTAAGGCGTTGATGGTCTTTTAATAAGACACCACAACACGGAGTCGCGGCCGTTTCCTCTCGCGCAGCCGAAGATTACTAGTAGTTCTACACAATACACCTAAGAACACCAACATTGAAAAACATTAGATAAGGAAACCCCTTGAAAATGGCTAATGAATTTTACCGAAAGCGCTTGACGCAATAATCGTTACGGACACTTTCGGCACTCTAATTTGCGCCTGTAAAATTAAGCTATAACAACATTGGAATAACGTAATAGCAAGCTTAAAATATTTCCCTTGCCTGTCGAATTCAGTGAAACATATATAAAAGAAACTTTGCTGACGAAATATACAATATTCACCTGTTAACATTTCAGGCGACATACTTATTGATCCACCTTATATGCACGTCATCCAGAGCGTTTATAAATATTATTTTTATATTCTTCTTCTATATAGTGTGTCTCTTCAGGTCACGGTTCTCTGCAACTTCCTGTTTTATGTAGACCTTAGTAGGGTTTATCTTTTTACTCACTGTATTTATCTCTATTCTACTAACCATTTACACAAGATTGTCACTGTTATGGTCGTGTTAGGGGCCAGAAATAAAAACACAAGAGAGGAATTGAGTTAAACAAATATATTAAAAGAAACAGTAATACAAACATATACAAACGAGCGTGTTACAGCAAGAATGTTCGGTCCGACTATCAGAGCTGACTGCTGGAAACTTCCCTCTCCAAAAGGCAGTACCTGCTCCTATTTATAGCTGGGGGAGTCCATGCGTATATAACGGATATTTTATACATAATTTCAGAGTAAACATAGGTTTTTTAGAGATATAGTGTGTAGATGATAAAATGTATTGTTGGTCATTTCACTACAAAAATATATTGTTATACTTTTTAGTTTTGTACTAATTGCCGTTTTCCTATAAAAATATATTGCTGGTAATTTTACTATAATAATTTACTCTTGATTTTGGTTTTGGAGTTTTGCTATTTGCCCATACCTTCAAACCTAACAGGTGCTACCAGCTCGGGTCAGTTTTCTTCTCGTCATCATCTCTATCTCTGTCTACGGCTGATTACGCACGAATTTTTTTTTCTTTGTTCTTATGTAACTTACTGTTGTGACCTTGTTAGGACCAGAAATAACGACACAAGAGAGGAATTGAGTTACACAAATGTATTAACAGAAACAGTAATACAAACATACAAAAACGAGAGTGTTATAGCAAGAATGTTAAGGCCGACTGTCAGAGCTGACTGCTGGAAACTTCAGCCTCCAAAAGGCAGTACCTACTCCTATTTATAGCTGGGAGAGTCGATGGGTGTGTGGGTAAATTACCATAACAGTTACGTAGGTTATTCGCTGTTTGCCTTCGCCCTTCCTGCCTTCAATGTGTCCTGTGAGTGTTAAATTTTCCATGCCCTCTTTCATCGTTATTTGCGCTATAAATTTCAGTTTTCTTTTTCGGATTTTGAGTGGGTCCATTTTATTTCAATTTGTCCCTAAAAGTTCGTTGTTGCTCACATAATCAGTTCATAATATTCTCAGTAGCCTTTTGTAGAACGACATTTCTGATGACTCAAGTCTCTTCTTCATCTGTGTAGAGATTGTTCCGAATTAATTAAAATATATTATTTTATCGGTATGCTTCCTCTACTATTACTATCTCTCTTCCGCCACTCCCACGCTCTCTACATTTCCCTTTATCGAATATATATATATATATATATATATATATATATATATATATATATATATTTATATATATATATATATATATATATATATATATATATATATAGAGAGAGAGAGAGAGAGAGAGAGTGAGATGTGTGTGTGTGCCACGTGCCCTTAGGGATAGTGGATAAGTGGATAAAAGTGTTCGTTGGATCCAGTGACTTGTGGGTTCATTACCAGGCTACTGCAATGGTGAAAAAAACAAAACTTGGAAAGTTTAGTTAAAGGGAGATAACTGAGACATTTGGAAGAGGCATGGCACATGAAACTAGAACAATCTATCCCGGTAGGCGAAGTAAAGTGTTCAGGTGGAAATTCCAATCATCTAAAGAAACGTCGCGAATATGGCAACAAAGATGAGGACAATAGTATATATATATATATATATATATATATATATATATATATATATATATATATATATATATATATTGCAAGGAATAAATACAAATTATTTCCTAAAGACATTATGAAAAATAAAAAATAAGAGATAATAACACTTACAGAACAGACCAACCGGTTTCGTTCCCAAGCTCATCAGGGTCGACTGGGAACAATTTAACAATTATTGCAATATTTAGGTCTTTAAATTTGTTTAAATTTGAGAACTCTAAACATTTTCAGCATTTTCAGATTTAAAATTTTGAAAACCTAACGACATTTTTACTTCTGTTCATAAATACTTGTTGCAAAATAAAATCCTTACATTTGCCTTGATAAAGCCCATTAGAGGACAAAACGCGCTGGTATAGAAAAGTTTTTCTTTTGTCTTTGTTCTTATTGCCGTATATATAAGACATATTTTATTTATATCTGAATTTTTACCATCTCGCTCTCTCTCTCTCTCTCTCTCTCTCTCTCTATATATATATATATATATATATATATATATATATATATATATATATATATATATATATTACAATGAATCATTCATACAAAAAGTAGATTAGTAAAGTTAATGATATAAAATGGCGAAATCCCTTCGCAAACAAAATTTTAAATACACCTTTAAAATACACCTTTAAAATTTGAATGATTCATTGTAATATAAATTGAACTGCACCAAATATTTGATATATATATATATATATATATATATATATATATATATATATACGTATGTGTGTGTGAGAGAGTGTGCGAGCGTGTGTGAGAGTGTGTAGTTTCGTTTGATAAATATATACTGTTAGATATACTACAATTAATATAATAGAATATACTCTAAACGACTTCTCCGTATTTTGTATATGTGATCACATGACATATATTCATCTGCTACTCGACCCACTTAGGTTTGTTCATCATCAGACTTGCAAAGTCTAGTGAGACAATTTGGCGGGAAGATTGTGACCATTAGCTTAAAAGCAATATTTTCTATAGATTTTGTCGATGCAAGAACATAATATATTCCTAGTGACGAGGAAAATCTAAATTAAATATCAATTCATTTTCTCTATCTACCAATATACATTGTGTATAAAACATACTTATCATTATACATACATCTCTCTCTCTCTCTCTCTCTCTCTCTCTGTGTGTGTATATATATATATATATATATATATATATATATATATATATATATATATATATATATATTTATATATATATATTTTAGGCATATTTTTCCGTTTTTTTTCTTTTGAATAATTTATTAAGTTTTTAAACTTGATGCAGGGGTTATTTTTAGAGTTTAATATTCGTAACTTTTATTTTTTAATTACATAATAAATTAGAGATTAATTAGTTATCCTGATTACCTATATAATCTAATATTAATTTTACAGCCTTAATATATTGTATCTGGAGCCCGTTGTTGCATTGTTTGAATTATCATATATTTGTAATTTGATTGGCCGTTACATCTTAAGGAAAAATATTCCCCACCCCTAGTGGGTGTAGTGGTTGGTGTTGAACTCTTTAAAAACTTTTTATTTTACAAACAACACCATCACTTGGCAAGACACCAGAAGTGTTGAAACAAAATGGCTATATTTGTATGTGATGTTATAACATACTTATGTTATAATTTTTAAATTAATATCATATATATATATATATATATGCATTGAAGTCAACACTCAGAGGCGACCGGCTGTTTCCTGCTAGACGCAATCGTCAGGCTTCGTCCTCTGAATGATAACTTCAATGTTCACATTTTATATTTATATTTACATAGCTCTATCGATATTGAGCACTTTCTCCCATAAATATAGCATACCTTAAAACGATATTTTTTTTTATATATATATATATATATATATATATATATATATATATATATATATATATATATATATATATTAAGAAGAGAGAAACCGCAAACGTTTTTGGTTCTAATGTGGATTTTTTCTTTTTAATATATTATGCTTTATTTTCCATAATTTGGCTACACACGTTTCCGGTCTAGTGACCTTCATCAGGCAAAGCGTGGAGATTTCTACATATTACGAAAAATAATTAATTTTTTTCTCATGTTTTTCGATTTTATATCTTCTCGATATTCTATTTTTTGTGTGTTAGTGACCCAACAAGAAAGACATTTGCGCTACTAGCAATCATCATATATTTAGGCGGCCAGTATTCATCCACACAAATCTGAATAAAAAGAAACCACAAGGTCTGTCTGATTTTATTATATTTTTCCAACTTTCAGATAAGTTCAGATTGTTTTAAACAGACAGACATTGTGGGTTCAGTTTAATTAAAACAGTCTGTTTATTTGTATATATATATATATATATATATATATATATATATATATATATATATATATATATAAAGTGAACATAGAAGTCAACACTTAGAGGCGACAGTCTGTTTCATGCTATATGCAATCGTCAGGCCACGTATGCTGTTATCTTTCTCGGCTATTTATACATATACGGGTCAGTGGTGCATTGTGGGTAGTCTATTATGGCGGTTATTTTGCCAGAAGTCGTTTATTTGTTTATTTGGGTTAAATTATTTTGCTTGTTTTTTTATTTAATTTTATTTTTTGTTTCTTATTTTATTTATTTATTTACTTATTTTTTAATCGGTGTTTTTTTACACATTTTAATTTTTTAATCGGTGTTTTTTACACACGCTCTGTCTCTGATATTGAGCACATTATCCCATAAATATAGCACACCTTAAGACTATATTTTTCATATATATATATATATATATATATATATATATATGTTTACTTGACGCCCTACTGAGTCAGGATGTGGCACAAGGTCTGTTTTAACGTGGGGACCTGGAGTGTTTCCCTCAAGTCACTGGTCTAAGCTGGTCATAGCTTGACCATGCTGCTCAGATCTGGTCTAAGATAGTCATAGCCATGATACTGCCAGCAACAGGGCCGGAGCACAGGTGCCAGGTAATATATATATATATATATATATATATATATATATATATATATATATATATATATATAAAAAATAATTTGGAACAGTCATAATTTAAGTAAATTAGGTAAATGACCGTAGTGTTTGTTGTATTTCTGCGTAATTTTACAATTTTGCAAGGTACGCCTATATAAGAACTAAGAACATGAAATTGAGGCGAAAATAATCGTCCGGAATTCAAGCCCAGAGTCCAAAGGAAAAAAAAAAACTCCAAAACTTGTAAAAATAATATAAACGACTTTCTTTTTCATATTGGTCAATACACTAAGTAGAGCAAACCTAATATAAACCTATTTATTTATTTAGTCACATTGTCATGGTTGTTTTTGGTTTAAGCTATATATTCTGTCCATTTTTTTTACCTCTTTAGCCATTATACCCTGACCATCCGTGTAGGTGAAAAGTGGGTATGTTACCTGGCTTTTAGATACAACGTGTGTAAAAATTGTTCAAAATTTTCAGTATTTACGAGCGCTTTCGGCTATATTTTTAGTCATTATGAAGGATAATTTTATTTTTTATTTTTTACTGAATGTATGGGCTGTACTATGTATATAACTAGAGTTATTGCAATGTTATATTTTCCAAACACGGTCGGCACATTGTGGCCGTGTTCATAGTTAATGTTTTTTAGTTTTGGCTTTTTTTCTTTTTTATTATAAGGGATTCTATTATTTTTAATCATTTTTTTTTACATGTGAATAAGGTTATTATTCTTGTATTTTCTACTATTATATTTTGGATAAAATCTGTTAGTTTTGTGTGAGTGTTTAAATGTGTCCTAATGGAGCTATGGTCAGGTAGATGTAAACAAAGTCGTCTAGATAGGTATGTAGTAGTGTGACCGATGTCCGTATGAGCATACACACTAGCGCGCATGTCTATGTGTCTGTGTGTGTGTGTGAGAGAGAGAGAGAGAGAAAGATTCATATTGCGCATGTCCATCGCCGCGAGCATAGAATCTGTGCCCGCTTGAAATTAAATGTAATTTGATCCACCCGTGTTGGGTGTTTTAAGGAATTCAAAACCTCAGCCAAGGCAAATTTGAATTCAATGCGGTGTCACCGTTTGTCTGTCACTTCTCCATAAAAATGTCCATCTTTCAATCATGCCAAGGCAAAAGAAAAAGAGGAAATATGTGTTATCAAAAGAAAAAAAAAGAAAGAATGAAATAAAAGCAAAGGATGAAAGAAAAGGAAGGAAGGAAAAAAAGAATGAAAAAGAATGACTGATTGAATGAAATATATTGAAAAAGATCTGTGAATGAGAAAAAGATAACGAAATATTAAAGAAGTTAAAAAGAAAAAAAAGAAAGGAAAACAGAAAGAAAGAAAAAAGAAAGAAACATATGAATGAATGAAATATGAAATATAATAAAAATGGATTGTGTGTAATGAATAGACGAGGAAAAAAAGAGATGAAAAAAGCAGAAAACGTTGGGAAAGATTAAAAGAAAGAAAGAAAGAAAGAAATGAAAGAAGTAGAAAAAGTTGGGAAAAGATATAAGATTA
Source organism: Acanthosepion pharaonis (assembly GCA_903632075.3). Lineage (NCBI taxonomy): Eukaryota > Metazoa > Mollusca > Cephalopoda > Sepiida > Sepiidae > Acanthosepion > Acanthosepion pharaonis. The sequence continues at coordinate 1,149,637 of CAHIKZ030000198.1, forward strand.
AAAGAAAGAAAGAAAAAAGAGATGAAGGCTAGAAAGAAAGAAAACATGATTTTCGAGAGAAAAGAAAGACGATATAAGAGTAAAACGAAGAAAGAAAGAAAGAAAGAAAGAAAGAAAGAAAGAAAAAAAGAAAGAAAAAAGAAAGAAAGAAAGATAATGATGCACGTATGAGAGCGCGGAAAAGACAGCGAAAGATTAAAGTCATTGGAAGAAATAAACTGCGAAAGCAAAAATAAACAAAAAAAAAGAATGAATAAATTAAATATAATGAAAAAGTGTTTTATGTGAGGAAGTGAAAGAAGAAACAGAAAAGAATAAAAAGAAAGAAGGCGAAAGAAAGGATGAATGAAATATATAAAGTGTTTTTAGTGAAGAAAAGAAATCGAAATATTAGGGCAATTTGAAAGAAAGAAAGAAAGAAAGAAAGATGGAAAGAAAGAAAGAAAGAAAGAAAGAAAGAAAGAAAGAAAATATATTGTAGCAAAGATAAAAGTGCGGAAAAGACGGGATAAGATTGAAGAAGTTAGAAAAAAGAAATAAAATAAATGAATGAAATATAATAAAGCGGAGGTTAGATCGTGGAAAAGACATCGAGACGATAAAGAAAAAGGAAGGAAGGAAGGAAGGAAGGAAGGAAGGAAGGAAGGAAGGAAGGAAGGAAAAAAAGAAATATAAACCAAACATGGGAGTGTGGGAAAGATATCAAAAAATTACAAAATTAGAAAAGAAAGAAAGAGACCCAAACACGAATGAAAGTAGGATTGCTCTAAGTGGAAGGAGTGAAAAAATAGAAAAAAACAATGAAGGATGGAATATTGAATGAAATAGAAAAAAAAAGAAAAAGAAAAAAAGGAACTATTAAGCAGTAATGGTACAAAAATTACAAACACAAAAAGCAATGAAGGAGTGATGAAAAAAAAATTGGATAAAAAAGAAAAGAAAAGAAAAGAAAAGAAAATTAATCTACATGACGGAGAAAAAAGTAAGAAAAATACGCGAAGTAATTCTTCGAAAAGATGAAATATACGTAGGTGGATGGGACGAGTAACACAGGGACAACAAGATTCTGGAAAGAAAGAAAGAAAGAAAGAAAGAAAGAAAGAAAGAAAGAAAGAGGGGGCGAGGAAATGAAGGAAGGAATGAAGGAAGGAATAAAAAAAAAGAAAGTCTGAACAACAAATGTTTCTTGTTCAACGAGTTATTTTTCTTTAGACAAATTCTAAGCATCCAAGAAAATTGTATCATTATTAATGAATTCAGATTCTAAAATACTACGCCAATTTTAACAAAACTCTCAAAGGAATGTATCACCTCTTCATAAATAAGGAATTATTTTGGAGGGAAATTGGCAAGTTGCTTCCAGAGTGGAACAAAATGTCTGCAGATTGATTTGAATGGAACAAATAATAATTTTCTTTGGTTGTCTTCCATTTGATTTTATCGATATATATTATAATGGATGGGATTACTTATGGTCATTTTATGTTGAAACTCCTTTTCTCTTACGATATACCAAAATTAAGCAACCTCGAGCCTGGTCAGTAACTAAATCGGTGACCGTTTGGGAATATCAGATGCTATAAGCATGGATGTGCGGGTGGTGTAATGATAACGGCTAGAAAATTGTAAATCGGAAAGCCGAGTTCCAGTTTGGTTCGTTGTATTCATTTTTTTAAATCAATTCCCCCCAAGCAAGGCGATAAAGCCACTGAAACGCAAGAGTGGGCGATGCTACTGAAATTGAAAGAGAAGGAAAAAAAATTTAGAAGGAGCCAGAAACCCCAAAATAGGATAAATTTCAGAGTTTAGGTGGAGGTGTTAGAAGTATGAAACTGATGTAGACTTTAGACAGAACCGGAAGACCAGTCCTAAACAGGAAACGAGGGATAAACCTTTACTCCTGTTCAGTGAGGTGTCTGAACCGGACGATAGGGGACGCTATCTACTCCTAAACGCAAATACTGTTGATGGAGGTATGAATTCACTTGTATCAATAAAATGATTATTATCTAAAAAGATTCTTACTAACCAGAAATAATTTCGGCTTTTTTGCGAAAGGTTGATAAACCGTAAATAACTTCAAACAGTCATACCGAATGGCCTGATTTCATCCCTACCTCCGCTTGTCCGTTCTCTGCGTGACGTTTTTCTTTACTGTTCTTTTATCTTTATTTATATGTACAGTCGGATTAATGCCCTAATCCTTCCTGTTATTATCATAACGCTTCAACTGTTGTGTCTTCCGGCCTTCAGGTATCTGTCGATTCGGGTAAACTTCAGCGAATTTTGAACTGAACTTTACGGGATTAAATCGTTCTTGTTCCACTGTCCATGTCTAGGGAGAGCTTTTTTTGTTCTTTTTTAACTACCGCCCAGTCGATGTTAGTTCTGTGTGCAACGAGTCAAAGTCTATACCACCCGGCACAAGGACTGAACTCACAATTATTACGCCACCAGACTCACGAACCATCGCTTTAATCCACTATAGTCTCGTACGCATGTTTTATCCTTATTAAAATTTTCTTTTCTTTCTTTCTTTTCTGTTTCTTTTCTAGATCTTTTCTTTCTTACTTTCTGTTCTTCATTTTTTTCTGTCTTTTTAGTTTTCTTTCTTTCTTTCTTTCTTTTCTGAATCTTTTCCTTTCTTTTCTTAATATTTTCTTTTTCTCTCTATTTTCCTTTCTTCCCTTAATCTTTTCTTTCTTTTTTCTCTTTCTTTCTTTTCTTAAGCTTTTCTTTTTCCTTTCTTTCTCTTTTTCTTTCTTTTCTTTCTTTCTTTTCTTAATATTTTCTTTCCTTCTTTCTTTCTGTCTTTTTTCTTTATTTTTCTTTTCTTAATAATTTTCTTTTTTTTCTTAGTGTTTTTTCTGAATAATTTTTAATTTTTAAAAAATATTTTCTTTTTCTTTCTATCTATCTTTCTTTCTTTCTTTCTTTCTTTCTTTCTTTCTTTCTGTCTCTTTTTCTTTCCTTAATAATTTCTTTCCCTTCCTTCTTTCCTTCCTTTTTCTTTCTTTCTTTCTTTCTTTCTTTCTTTCTTTCTTTCTTTTCTTAATATTTTCTTACTTTTTCTTTTTCTTTCTTCCTTTCTTTCTGTCTTTCGTTTTCTTTCTTTTTTCTTTTCATAATATTTTCTTTCTTTATTTTCTTAGTCTTTTGTCTTAATAATTTTTAAGTTTTTAAAAATATTTTCTCTCTTCTTCTTTTCTTAATATTTTCTTTCTTTTTTTTCTTAATCTTTTCTTTCTTTCCTTTTTTTCTTAATCTTTTCTTTTTTTCTTTCTTTCTTATTCTTTCTCTGAAGACCTTGTTGACCCACTTACCAATTCTCCCCCTTCACTCTCTCTTATCTGCTGACTTCGCTTCTTACAAGATTTACATCTGAACGTCCTACTTTAAACCCCTTCCTGTATTCCTGGCTATCAACTTCCGCTTCACTTCAACTCACATACTTCTCATCCCGTCATATACTTAACAGGGTCCAAAGAAACTGAAAACCATTCAAGCAGAACAGCATGGGGGACACTTCCGACTTAATAAGGTTGCCCTAATAGCAATCACTGGACGTAGATAAAAGCCATCGATCAGAATCATTTAATATTGATTCTGTAACCTTCAACTACGCTGGAACCGATTTATAATCCCGCCCCCGACTTTTTATTTTCACCTCACCGTCTCTTTTATTTATTAAAAAAATAAATCATTACACTTCTTGTTCATATGTTCCAAGATCCGCACTTTGTGTCTAAAACTGCAGGTAGTACGAAACTTTATATATACTTTATCAAATGCAAACTCTCTCTCTCTCTCTCTCTCTCTCTCTTTCTCTCCCTCAATGTATCTGTCTTTTCAGAACATTTACGATCATAGCCCTCCACAGCTTCTTACGTTAATTTTGCTCTCAGAATTTCTTTCTTATTTATTATACCTCATTCTCTTTTTTTCTGATTTTGTTTGCAGAAACTTATCAAGTAGGTCATCCTCTGCTTCCTTCTTCTAATCTTGCTAAATGAAACCTGTGTGTGTTAAATTCTCCAGCTCTTCTTTCCTCATTATATATCTATTGTAGATTAATTGGTCATGGTTAAATGTAATTGGCACAAATGCCCAGCAAACAGAATGGACAAAGTCTCCAATGACCAAAACAAAAGAAAGAAAAGATCAGGGGAAAAAACACTAAGCAGAATATATATATATATATATATATATATATATATATATATATATATATATATATATATATATATTCCGTTTTAATATGATCACGTCGTCGTCACGTGGGCGATGTTGTGAAAACGTATTCGAAGATGATTTCAAAATATTAGATAAGCTCGATTGAACGATTTTCTCATATAAACAGTTCGTTCGGATTAGTCTTACTCTTGTGTCCATCGTCTTTTTAATGTTGAATTGAATATAGTCGAATGTTAATTATGTTTTATGAATATGTCCTGAAGATGGTCTATTAGATCAAAACGTCCGACGTTGATATTATATTAACATTAAGACAGCATAATTGCATATTAGTATTTTTGTTTGTTTTTCTGCATATTTTTCTTCATACTGTCGGATCTATATTCATATATTTGCGTACACACACATACACACACACACACACACACACATATATATATATATATATATATATATATATATATATATATATATATATATATTGTGTTGTCTTTGTGGTGGTTGTATTGGTACAATGGTGGTGTTAGTGTTGTAAGAGAAAATAGTCCAACGCTTCAGGTTATAATTCTTTGGTGTCTCGTTTTTCTCTTCATACTGATATTAGCAAAATCATTTATTTTTCATTTTCAGCACCCCCTCCTTTCATTCCTCTTCTTCCTTATTACTTAACCACATTTATTTCCTTTCCGCAATCTGTGTTAGCGTGATGGGTCCATGAAGTTGATAAAACGCCAAGGGAGTTTCAGGTGGTATATTTTAAAAATCCATTCATATCGATAATGGGAAATTTCTGCGCATGCGTAGGTTTCCCAACCGGACGCATTTAATTTGTGATGTCGGCTTACGCATTTCACCAGGAAGTGAGATTTATCAATCAGATTGCAGACGACACTGCTTACGTTCCATAAGTCTCGACTCCATCTTTCGATTTTAAAAAGAAAAATATTTTCGCTAGAAAGATCTGTGAAAATTTCGCAGTTTTCCTATTTTAATTTTCTGATGAATCTTGATTTTTCAGTAAATAACTGAATAAGCTCAAAGTGAGTTTTACATAAATAAATTATACATAGAAATTCCCCTATCGCATCGTTAAATATTTGAGCTTAACAACTTTAACAGAATATTGCAAAAGCAATCAAAATGTGAATACTGATCGTTAGTTTAAGAATTAAGGGGATACAAACAGATATGAAATTGAAAACAATTTAATTTCACTAATACAGACGTTAAATACTCCTTTCTTTCTTCCATATTTTCTTTCTTTCACTGAAACCAAATAGCGTCTCTGATATGTGGCTTTCGTCTTTCCACGCAATCAAAACGGAATAGTCCATTATTTATAGGGTACTGACAAGATACATTAAACACTTCTATCTACCCATCTTTCTTTCTTTAATTTTCTAGCTGAAACCAAGTAGCGTTTCTGATATCTCTTTCGTGTTTCCACACGATCAAAACAGAATGGTCCATTATTTATTGGGTATTGGCAGCAGACGTTAAACATTTCTTTGTTTCTTTCAATGATATTTTCCCGTCTTTCCACGCGATTAAAGCAGGTTAAGCCATTATTTGTTAAGTATTAGCAGTGTGTAAAGGTCGCGCAAGCTAATGGATAGACAAGCAGAATCAGATGTTTAAACTCAAATTTGTAGTGTCTAAAGAATCAGCCTGAAACTTCCGAAATTTTATCAAAGGGACCTAATTAAAAACAAGTCATTAAGATAATTTTTTTTTGACAGTACTAAGTTAATCTGATGGTCTTCCAGGCAGGAGTATCCTTTATTATAACGTGCAGAGTAATAATATGTCGGATCATATATATATATATATATATATATATATATATATATATATATATATATACGGGTGTAACGGCAAAATTGTCCAAATCGTGTAACAACAAAATTCTCCAATTGTTAGATTAAGTTTGAAGCGTTGTAATTTAGAAATGATTAAAGATATCTTACTGGAATTTTCCGAGGTTTTTATAACACTATAGGACACTACTTTGAGCAATAAGAATGTATAATTACTCTAAAAGCTTAACAGAAGTATTGTGATGAAATTGATCATGAACGAAAATGACATGTTCATAATTAATTAATCATAGTTAAGGATCGGGAGCTTATAAACGACTGATATAAAGTTCAAATATATATATATATATATATATATATATGTATATATTATTGCAGGATCATTTTCCAACTTATTCATGATGATCCTCGCCCCTTTTCACTGCTCTTTGGTCTGGCATAGCGTCTTATGGATTGAGTTCGATCTTGTCTAATTGATCTCTTTAGCTTTAAAGATGGAAGCCAGTATATGAATGTTGGTATCATTACTGAAGGCTTTTCGTCTCACCTTTGCTCAGTTGGAAAAACAGTGGTTCTGGCACAAAACGAGTTTAATTTGTTCTCTTTATACTTGAGTATCTCAAAGAATTTTTCTGTGAATTTTATGAAAAATGGTGTCAAGATGACCAAACGTATATATATATATATATATATATATATATATATATATATATATATATATATGTGTTTGATATATTTATGAGGGAATAGATAGAGCGTTCGTTGCAATTTAGGCGGTGTGGGCATACTTATCAATATTGCAGTGCCGGTGTCCATGTCCAACCTGTCTATATCTATAAACACGGAAACTCTACCCAAACAAGTGTACCCAATAAATATAGCGTTTCCGAGCACACTCGGCTACCAGGCTGGGTCAGCAAATCCCTATTACAGACGCTATCTCAACCCATGGAGTCCATCCGTGGTTTATACTGACACTATACCGATCAGCCTTAAAGTTACGGAGACAGAGTGGAACATTTCTCTCAAGTCTTGGTTTAACACGTCTTATAGTTTCCAAGCAATTTCCAAAAGTTCCCCCACGTTCGGATTGCCTCGTCAGGTAAGATATGATTAAGAAAAATATCACTTCCCTGACAAATCAACGATATATATATAAAGATATTTTTATACATTCTTTTTATAGACACAAATATTTAAGTAAAAGCTCTGTTTATAATAAACAGTATTAACAAGATTTACCGGCCTGAATGTCCGAGAAATTTTCATAGAAATTATTCGTCCCTCGATAGGAATCGAACCTGTATCCTATACGGAACCGTCATATAGCCTGACGTACTTTTACCGATTGACCCACAGAGGATCGTTAGGCACGTCGATTTTACTGTTTTAAGCTACAATCTTCCATGATTCTCTCACGTACACTCATATCTGCTCAATGCGTATCCAAATGTAAGCAAATGACGTCACACATTATAACATTTTTATGTTTATACGTTGCTTTTATAGACACAATTATTTAAGTAAATGCTCTGTTTATAATAAACATTCAGGCCAGTAAATATTGTTAATATTGTTTATTATAAATAGAGAATTTACTTAAATATTTGTATCTATAAAAAGAATGTATAAACATAAAAATGTCTTAAAATAATTGTCGGACTTTGTCCATTTCATAATATATATATATATATATATATATATATATACACACACACACACACACACACACACACATATATATATATATATATATATATATATATATATGTATGGATGTAGGATGCATCAAAATTACTATTGCAAACTTTGGGACTGGGTTCCTCACATCAGATCAAGGACAAAAGTCAATAGAAACATCTTTCCGAAAATCCTCATTATTATGAGTTATTATGTTTAAAGTTTATGGTTTTTAAATGTACAATCCAAGATATAATCCAAGACTACTTTTACATTTTTAATATCCTGTCATTGTTAAACGGAACACTACTACACAAGTTAAATGCTGAAGCAGTCTAACAACAAATGTACACGAATGACAAATGTGACCTAGTCTACACGGTAACAGAGCACCATCTATCGTAATAACTCAAAATGAAGGATTTGTGGATATATGTTTATATGAACTTTGTTCTTGTTTTGGTGAGAGAAAACCCATCCCAATGAGTGTAAAATATTTCTGATATTATATATATATATATATATATATATATATATATATATATATATATATATATATATATATATATATGTGTGTGTGTGTGTGTGTGTGTGTGTGTGCCCTCTAAAACTAAAAAAACTACAATAATTCGTGACAAATAAATTATATTATCCCCCCAAGCCAGTTTTTTGTAAGAAAAATTATCATCGCATGATTTGTATTTACGAAGATATTTTAAAATTAATACGCATTAGAATGCATTCGAAATCCTCAGAATTAAAAAGTAAAAACGAACGGTAATAATTCTTATTCTCGAATTGGATTACCATTCGTTTTTACTTTTTTATTCTGCTAAACGCGATACAACTATGTATTGTAATTTTTCTATTCTCTTGAATTTATTTTCTATCGTAAATAAAACAAAACACAAAAAATGAATATTAAAACAGCAAAGTAAATTTAAAAGAATATTAGATAAAATTATTTGACAAAATATTTAATATTTATTTATTCAAATATTCGAGTGCGTGTGTCCGGCTAAATCTTAAAAACTACAATAATTAACGTGTGTGTGTGTATTAACTGATTAAAATTTTTCGACCATCTTATAGAAAATAATTTTTTATGCAATCTTTAAAAATAAACTTCATTTTTTTTTGCATTGTAACTAACATAAAAAAGTAAATAATTTTCAATTAAATTTTATTAAAGCAAGAAACTTTAGCGAGACTTATTTTTCGATAAATTTTTAAATTCATAAAACAAATATTCAACACGAATGATGTTGACCGTATCTCATGTGTGTTTTTGTTAATTTTTATTTAACTATTTTTTTAACTATTTTTTTTTCTTTTCAGATACAAATGTAACATAAAATTTCCCTTTGATTTAAAATTAAATTTTAATTCAAACAAGGGAATGACTCCCATCGAAAATATAAACGGAGATGGAGGTCACATGACAAGATGAAAATGTGACAATATGGACGTCAAGTTGAGCAAGAAATCACAAATCAGTGGATAATCTCTTACAATACATATTTGTCGCGACACTTGTTGAAGTTATGTATATCAATTCATTCAATCAAGTATTGTTTCAAATGCACAAAAACTGGGAAAGGTCCCTTGCATGTTCACAAGGGAAACAGAAGGCAAGATAATTGAGTAATACTGTAATGCAACATTTTTCTCCACAAATTATAATAATGATTTTAAATCAGTCATCATTTTCTTACTAAAAAAAAATGTGTGAAACGTAGTAAGGAGCTGGTAATTCGTCTAGTACATGCATATAATTGTCGTTTGTTTTAGATTTTATGTCCTGTAATTTTATTTTTACCCGAACTCACATGAGTCCGCCAATTTTGTTAGCGGGACAAATGTCCAAGGAGCCGATATATATGTACTATAACTCGTACACGCACTCATATTCAACGTGTTGACATTTACCCTAACGTCATACAATCTCGCAACACTACATAGTCAGTTTGCTGCATCTATAGGAAATACACGCAACGCATATTAAACGTTAGGAGCTGAAGTTAGAAGAAAAAAAAGCGGAAAGGCTAAGATTAAAAAAATGAAAAAAAAAAAATTCGCTTTCAACTCTTTTTTAAAAATTTTTCTCCACAAATTATAAATCAATCGTCATTTTCTTACAAAAAAAAAATGTGACACACAGGAAGGGCGGGTAATTTGGCTAGTATATATATATATATATATATATATATATATATATATATATATATATAATAAAAAAAAAGCACTAATATTTCATAGTTATAATTTATTCCATTGGAATCGTAAATAATATCTAATCCATCAGACCTGAATTTGTAGGTCTGATGAATTGATCGTATTTACGATTCCAATGGAATAAATTATGACCATGGAATATTAGTGTTTAAGCCTTTTATTATATCCTTACTCTGTCCTGGACATTGAGTTCTACCTGATTCTATCCTCTTGGAATTATTTTTTATACAAATATATATGTATGTGTATGTATGTATGTATGTATGTATATATATTTATATATTTTGCATATGTATGTGTATATTTACCACTAATATTATCTATCTATCTATCTATCTATCTATATATCTATATATATATATATATATATATATATATATATTATACGACAGGTGTATGTGGTCGTTTTATGGAAGCATTAAATTGTTATTAAATATAATTACTGATGTTTTCTGACGAAGATATTTGTGTCAGATATAAAAGAAAACCGTAAACTATTTTTACAACTAACAGTAATCGCCCCCTTCTGCGAAAGTAGGAATATATTTGGGCCTTACTTATTATATAAGCCACTCCTGTTTTCGATTCGACAGATGCACTAATGTTAATTCTCCTGAACCTGAAACAAAGGTGATTTTGGTAATTCGCTTCTGTTCCATGGAAGACGCCGTAATAAGGTTTGGTCGCGCTGAAGCGAAGAAAGGAAATTATTTACTTTTCCTAGTTTCTTTATTCTCGTGTTATAATTAATTGCACACTATTTCGGTGTATTTCAATGAAGCGTGTAATGTCAAGCAAAAAACAGTCTTCCATGCTTACTTTTTGGTTTTACAAACATTTTGTCTCTTGATTGGCATCACCGCGGAAAACAAGACAAACTAATAATGGCATATAAAGAAAAAAAGAGGGAGAGTGTGAGAGAGAAAGAGATAAGGATATTGTAAAAAAACAAACGCGTACTTACACACACACACACACACACACACATATATATATATATATATATATATATATATATATATGTATGTATGTTTTTACTCAGGTGTTAAAAAATCAGTGCTCAGTGTTATATAACAGAGTTATTAACCATATATCAGTAAATATACATACATATAATTATATATGTTTCATGCAAACATGCAATCTTCACGTGCAAAAAACCCACTGACCATTGGAATTCGCGTTCTCGTGGTGTTGATTTAAAATTGTATTAAGAGTTGTTGAGTTGCATAGAAATAAATACAATATGTGAACCAGTAATAAGGAGTGCCAGAGAAAATCGATAATAGCAAAAAAATTGCAATATGAGCACTGGTAAAAATATGTAATGATAACAGCAAAAATTGCAAAAAAATGAGCACTGTTAAAAATGGTTACTGAAGACATTAGGTTTATAATACCCAGAAATTTATACCCAGATGGCACAGTGGATAAAGGCGTTAGATAGGATCTAAAGAGTGTGAGTTCAATACCCGGTTAAGTGGAAATTAACAGGAGATAACTGATAAATGACATCCATTAAACATGGCACGTGGAACTAGAACAGTCTACCCCAGTGAGCAAAATAAAGGGTTCAGTTCGACATTCCAACCACCTGAAGAAGGCCGGAGCGTACAACTTACGAAACAGTTGTAATAAATATGGCGACAAAGATGAAGACAATAGTGTAAATAATGTTATTATAATTAATTGTTTATAATTTATATCGTTCGAATTCTTGAGTTCGAAAGACGAAAAATATTTTAAATAATTAAAAAAAATGAATTGACTTAAACACGTTATGTATCAAGGGAGATAACTGTCTTTTTGCATAACAAATTGTCGTTATATATATATTAGTGAATGCATATAATATCCCGCGTCGATAGTACGACTCGGAGTTTCATGCGGCTATACAATCATCAGGTGGAGTTGATTTTAAAATTGTCTTAAAACTTGTTCCTTATATTATTGTTGTCAATTTATATTTTTTCCTTAATGAAACTTGTATATAAAGAGTGCGATAGATAAATTGTCTTCGAAATTACGCAAAAATGAAAATAACACTGACATCTCATTTTAACAGATATATGTACCAAAATTACACAAACATTTCTTGAAATAGCAAAGAGTAAATTCATTCATTGAAATAGACATTGGCTTCAATCACAGGCTTTCGAGGACTTTAGAATCTCCAGCCTGACAAATCGCCAATAATGAGATTCGAACCTGGGTCTCATGGTCAGAAAGTGAACCTTCTAGCCCTCTCATATATATATATATATATATATATATATATATATATATATATATATATATATATATATATATATATATATATATATATATATATATGTGTGTGTGTGTGTGTGTGTGTGTGTGTGTGTGTGTGTGTGTGTGAAAATATATAGAAAATAGGAAAGAACAGGTTAGGTAAATACAAAAGTAGAGCATAAATATAATTATTTATTTAAAAATATGACTCCAACACGCTACATAAGAGTTCTCATGTTTCAAAACAAGAGCCGAAAACTTCAATATAATTATTTGAATTAAAATGAATTAAAGTAAGCTCTCTATATAGAGGGTGTTCGAAAAATCTTGGACACATTTGAATATCTCGAAAACTATTAAGGATATAAAAACGCGCCTGACATATTCTGAAAGAATTTAATCTAAGTTTTACATGGAATATTCAAAGGTGTTCAATGTGAGCACCGTTGGTCACACGGCACACATCAAATCAGTCATCTTCCAACTTCTCTTGCATTGCAATGCAAAAGTCACGACAAGCAGGATGATATCAGTGTCCTGCAAATTGTTGGGTTAACTGTAGCTTGTAAGGTGTCATGTGCAGTTGTCTTTTTAAGACATGCCAAACAGTTGTTGTAGGAAGCTGAAGTTCTTTACTGGCTCTTCTGATCGATTCACGGGGGCCCCGCTCGAAGGCAGTTCGAACTCGCTCAACCGTATCATCTGAAGTTGAGGGTCGTCCCGTTCTCTTCGCTGGGCACAAACACCCGTCCTTCATGAATTTACCATGCCATCTCAATATGAAATTCCTTTCTGGTGCCTCTTTTCGGAATTTTGTGCGAAATGCACGCTGAACAAGTGTCCATGATTCAGTTTTTGCAAATTCAAGGACGCAAAACGCCTTTTCTGGTTGAGTGAACGCCATTACTGGATATGAAAAAAAATATGAAAAAAATCATTAGCATTACAAAAAACTTAATGTATTTAGCTTTAAAATGATACCAGTTTCATCTTACTACTATTTATAGTTCAGCAGGTATGAGGACTTAAAATTCTCCTAAGACTTCTGGAACACCCTGTATATCACTGGTACACACGTCAATGAAACGAAATATACGCTCTAATACAGAAAACTTTTTTTTTTACATTATGGTAATTTGATTAATCTGGACTAGGTTCCGACATTTATTTTCTGTTTATCAACACATTTCCGTCACTGCATTCTTCAAACTCCCCTAAATGTTTTTCATGTCGCTTTAATCACTTCTGTAATGAGATTGTTCAGCGTCCGCTGTCATATTTGTGGTAAGATCTAACATATCAGTTCAGCATTCTTTTCTTTGTTTCTAAAGACATTCGTGAATAGAAGCACATCACTGTCGCTTCATCTGAGTAGAGATTGGCCGGTATTCACTGCCAAATAGGTTAGATGTTACGTCGCTGTTCAGCACTCTTCTTTGTGTCTAAGGTCATTCTCGAGTAGAACCACATCTCTGTCGATTCAAGTCACTTTATTATCTGTGAAGAAATTGGCCAGCATTTACTGCCGTATAGAAGATAAATATCTCATAGCAGTTCATCACTCGTTTCTTTGTGTCTAAAGACAATCGTGAGTAAAACCATATCCCAGTCGCTAAAAGTTTCTACCTTATCTCTGAAATGATTGCCAGCCTTCACTACCAAATAGAAGATTAGAGATTACATAGCAGTTCACCATTCTTTTTTTTGTGTGTTTAATTACATGCCCGAACAGAGCCACATATCTATCGCTTCATCTGTGAAGAGATTTCCAGCATTTACTAGTTTATAAAGCACGAGATATTAGCTTTTCAGTACTCTTCTTTGTATCGAAAAGCATTCCAGTGTTGCTATCCAGTTACTTCTTTATCCGTAAAGAGATTGTTCAGTATTTAATTTCAATATAGAAGATGAATTATTATATAAGATATAGTATATATCAGTTCAGCATTTATTTTTTGTATCTACGTTATCTCCTGAATCTAATATGACTTAGAAAAAAATTCACATTCTAAATATTACTCATTCGTATTGTTAATACTTATATCATTTTTTAGCTAATCTAAAGACCTCATAATTTATCCGTGACTATCTCACAATATCTCAACAATAAACAAATAAATATATAAAAAGCTGGCCATAAGTTTCCGGGGATGCTTCTCTAATAGGACGGACAGCCTATTTCGGTTGCAGACGCCTAATTAGGCATATTTGTTTTTGTTCAACACCCACAGACCCCACCCCTGCAACTAGGCTGAGAGGACCTTAGTTACAGTTTCTGGGGGGAGAGAGCGTTATCTAGCGCAGCGTTCCCTGACCACCCGGCTGCGGATCGGTACAGGACCTTGGACCATTTACTACCGGTCCGCACAGAAAGAATTAAAACATTCCCCCCCCCTCCATTTTATTGACCATCGCGGTCTGGTTTATTATTTTGTTATGCACGGAGCCGACTCCGAACTCCGCCCCCGCCCCTGGAAAAATCGTATTGCATTACGCCGGTCCGTGATGCAAAGACTTTGAGGACCGCTGTTCTAGTGTAATCAAGTCTGGACACGCACAAACCATCTGTCACGATGACTTGCGACTTCGTGCAAGCACATCAATTTTCAAAGGTGCCGCACGCTAGGATCTACCTTCCACCCCCCCGGACAGATAACAACAAGAATTGCTGACAAATCGACCCTATGAACCCGGGTCCCATGGCCAGAAAGGTAACGTTCTAACCACTGACTACGTGCCCATAAATCGAGAATTATCAATTTGTACCAGAATATGCGAAAGGGATGAGCGGGTTGATTAGCGGTTATCGTGGTGTTGAAACTGAAATTTTGCTTAAATGCCGTTAGATAGGGCATGAATCCATTTCTTCCCCCTCCTATCTATGTGTTAAATAGCAGAGTCTATCTCTCTAAATTTGGATGGCATCCAGTATAAGAGAAGGGAAATTTCAGAACGCGAAGAAGGCAACGGGAAACCACTCTCTTATAATTCCCAAGAATATATGACAATTCACAGATAATAAAAAAAGAAAGAAAAAAAAAGCAACTTGCGTAGCGCCATTATTGCTTTGCCCTGAAAGAACATAACATAAAAATATCATCAATTACAATTTATGCACTGACAAAGCTTTATGCTGCACTGCATATTCTTTTTACACGCGTTAAGTTACTTGATTGCCACTGAGACACGACAATTCATAGATAATAAGCAATAAGAAATCTGTGGAAAGCCATGATTGCTTACGTCCTGAAGAGACCTGACATTAAAAAACGCCAATTATAATATATACATCGACAAAGCCTCCTGCATTGATTTTGAGGCATGGCAATTCACAGATAATAAGGAAAAATGAAACAGCGAGACTCGTGATTGCCTTCATCCTGAAGAGAGACATGACATGAGAAACAATAAAATAAGAATAACTGACGGGATAAATTGAACGGGGTGGTTGATATAAATTTATGAAGTGAGAGACATTGATATGCAGGTATAACCTCACCATTCTAAGCGTTCGAATGCGTTCAGAGAAGACGGGGGTTAGGGCGTGTCGAAGACAATAAAACAAAGCCAACTATAAAGAATAGAAAAATAGAGAAAAAAAAATGTGAGGCCCAAACCGTATATAACATTAATAAAAAAATCATAAAACTTACATGAACCTAAGCGCGCGAAAATATATATATATATATATACATATATATATGTGTGTGTGTGTGTGTATGTGTGTACACTATATATATATACACTACATTTCAAAAGTTTAAAAGAACTTGCAGAATTAGCTTGGAATGAACTTGACAGATGAGTGGAAAAAATGAAAAGGAGCGCTTAGTCATTAAACAAAGGAATTATTAATTATGAAACAAATTCTTTGAGATAATTTTGCAACGAATGCTCAAAATTGTGCTGAGGTAATCAAGGCTAAAAGGAGGATATTTTGACAAGAAGAAAATTTAATAATTATTTTTTTTTTTTTATCATAATAAAATTTCTAATAAAAATCATGCCTGACTTTTTTTAATCATGTATATTATTTATTTATATATATATATATATATATATATATATATATATATATATATATATATATATATATATATATATATATCGAATCCATTTTTACGTGCTAATACCCCTTGGGAAAGGTATGAATCCTCTTACTCTCCCTCCAGTTATGGGTAAAATAGCAGGACAGACTGGGTTCTATTTTTGGATGGCAACTGGTCTACGAGAAGGACAACTCTGAATTCAAAACCTGCGGAGGGTCGCTTGGGGAATGGTGCAGCAGGTCCTGTATTCGTCCATTCAAAAAGTGTGGATGGTCCTGCACGAATTCACCATTATAATCAAATCTCATGTGCCGGTGTCGGGCTGTCGGTTTCTGAAACTGATCTGTTTGACCCTCGGTCGACGGAAGAGTCGATTATATATATATATATGAAAACAATGTATGTGTGTGTGTGTGCGTGTGTGTGTTATTATTATTATTATTATTCTAAAAGATTATAATAAAAAACATATTGTAATCGCTACACAAAAAGTTTCATGGTTTTGTATTTCTTCAGGCGAAGTTAACTGGGGATTTAAATTAGTTTTTAAATTAAAAAAAATACATTTAATCACCAGTTACGTATTATTGCCTGAAGAAGTCAAGACAAACTATTGAAACATGATATCTTTTGTGCAGTGTTTTCATTATGTTTTTATTATAATCTCTTATAATAAAAAAATAATATATTGCTCTACCTTTTATTGATTAAATAAATGATACGAACAGTGGAATTTTAATCCATATGAACTTTCTCTCTTTATATATATATCATACTTATTATAAAACCCAGGTTGTGTGTGTGTGTGTGTGTCTGTATGTTTATATATTGGATTAGATTTTCAACATTTTTCAACCGATTTCAACAAAACTTCACAGGACTACGTAAAATTACCTTGCGGTGGTTCTGACAGCGCCAAAAATGGGAAAAACACAATTGTTTTTGTTTCAATTTGAAAACACAATTAAGAGGCATTGCTTTCATAGAATGAAAGGGGGACAACTCATATTGAGTTATACTTATTATAAAACCCAGGTTGTGTGTGTGTGTTTGTTTATATATGGGATTGGATTTCCTACATTTTTCAACTGATTTCAACAAAACTTCACTTTCACTTTTTTTTTGGCATGTAGTGTTTCTTATTGTCTTGCACACTTTTTTCTTTTATTTTTACATTCAGAATGCTTTTAAAAAAATTCCATTTACAAGACAATTGTTTATATAAATTTTATTCAATCGGTAGACTCATAACGATTGAAAAACAATGTTTTTGTTTGAGTTTGGGTTTGACCAATTCGTAAAAAAAAAAAACTAATTAAGACATGCATGTCCGTCAACCTTAAACAATAATCTTTGTCAATTTTATTTTTCAGTCTTTATGATGGTCGATACATGACTTATCTCTTACTGTTACATCCCCAGGCAAAGCCGGGCTCTACTGCTAGTATATATATATATATATATATATATATATATATATATGAAGAAGTCTTTAGATATGCTATATTTAGGGATAAAGTGCTCAATATCAGAGATAGAGCGTATGTAAATATAAATATAAAGTGAACATTGAAGTCAACACTCAGAGACAGGCTGTTTCATGCTGACGCAATCGTCATGCCGCCGATTGCGTCCAGCATGAAAACAGCCTGTCGCCTTTGAGTGTTGACTTCAGTTTTCACTTTATATATATATATATATATATATATATATATATATATATTATATAATGTCATCCACATACAGGCCTGTTTTGCTGTATCACAGCTCATCACCGTGGCTAGACGTCTGATTACTTCAAGCAAGGATCAAAATCCGGCCGATTTGACATGAGTCGGAGTGTCTACCCCTGCCTTCAGCGGACGGCAGAGTGAAATGGAAATTCTAGCATATTATTTTTTATGAATATAAACAAACACCAGACAGCCATCGTGCTCAATTCATTTTCCATATATATATTTCTGAGTGAACTAAAACACATAAAACAAATATTAGTCAACTATTTTCTCAACTGCATCATTGATAATCAGATAAAATTATTCTTATAAAATATTCACAAAGTATAAAATATTCACAAAATGTACAATACACAAAAATGTCGGAATGATGAAAAAAAATAAGTAAAAACTTACTTCAATTTTCCTTTTTCTGTTATATTTAACGAAATATGCTTAAAAGAAAGGTTGCTATGCAAATATACATTTATGCACACACATAAACACACGCGCGTGCCTTCACGTACATGCGCACGCACGCACACACACATAAAAACGCACGCGCGCGCACACACGCAAAATCACGTAATGGGTCTTGGATTATAACGGATTATGTATAAAAGTGTTTCATTAAGACGGATCAAAGTCAGTAGTAAATAAATCAGTTTTATTGGTGAACATTTATTTATTTCTCTATTGGATCATGTTATTTAAGTCATGGCAATTATATGTGAAAAATAATATTGCTCAAATATCCGACAAATCTGAAAGAAAAAGAATCATTACTTCACATTTAAAATCGGTCCAAATTATTGGAACACCTTTTACATATATATATATGTATATATATATATATATATATATATCTTTTTCATTAAAGACGACTGACAAGGTAAGCTTTTTGTTCAGTTTTCTTTTATGGGGAAAAAACACAGGAGAGAAAAAAGAATAAAAAGCTTAATCACAGTACCTTATAAGACTTCTTTAATTAAACTTGTATAAAAAGACAGGTTGCTATCCAAATAGAAAAACACACACACACACACACACACACACACACACACATATATATATATATATATATATATATATATATATATATATATATATATATATATAAACACTAATATTCCATGGTCATAATTTATTCCATTGGAATCGTAAATACGATCCAATTCATCAGACTTTTGAATTTATAGGTGTGATGATTTGGATCGTATTTACTATTCCAATGGAATAAATTATGACCATGGAATATTAGTGTTTAAGCCTTTTTATTATATCCTTACTCTGTCCTAGACATTTAGTTCTACCTGGATTCTTCCTCTCGGAAAATTTTTTTCTGAAAATATACATGTATGGGTATTTTTTTATATATATTTTGCATATGTATGTATATTTTCCACTAATATTATATATATATATATATATATATATATATATATATATATCAAATTGCACATAAATATCTATCTCCCTCATTCTTTGGATATGTATCTTTTTATTTACATGTCTTTTCATAAGCCTCTATCATAGTCTTAACCATTCAAATATGTATTGTTATTGCAACTTCAAGGGGTGACGACCAGGTGATTATTGAAGATTTCATCCTTTCAAGTAATAAATTAATCAAAACTGTCATCTTCTCCTTTGGGTTACCCGATTGTGATTCATCCTTCACAGCAGCCTATTTTTATTTTGGTACATTTTCACTTTTCTTTACACCACAAAATGGTCTATTTATTCAGCAGGTTATATCAATTGTCTTTGTCCTAAGACTGGCTCACGGCGGGCAGGTTGAGCTAGCTAGATCATTTTAGACATTTCTCGTGCCATAGTATTAACTAAATAAGCGCTGTTTGTAGAGAAACGCTTCACAGATGAAGAATACAAATTGTAAGAAACAGAAATCTGGTTCTACAGAAAGATGTTGAGAATATCGTCAACGGAGCGTTCCAGGAACGAAGAAATCTTAAGGAAAAATGGAAACGAAATGAAGATTTATACTTTTATATGGCTTTTGTCAGATGGTATTCCCCGGACGAGGCTCTGCCTGAAGGGCAGAGTCTCGTCTCGGAAAACTGACTCCGTTTTTACGTTGTCTATAGGGAATCTTTGGCCGAGCCGATACCCCACTTTAAACTCGGCCTTCTGCCACATCTTGCTGCGTGGGTCAGCGGGTATATAATTATACTGAGAATCAAGAAGAGATAGCCGAAATTTCTTGGGTACAAAATGAGGAAGAACAGCCTGGAGAATTTGATACTAACAGGACATATATGTGGCAAAAGCGAGAGAAGGCAAGAAGCTTGCGTGATTTGATAGAGGAACGGGTAGGGGAGAAGCTTGTTAAAGAGAAAATATTAAAGCCTACAATGGATAGGTAGCTGTGGAGTAGCGTGATCGCTCACGTTCTAGAGATATACGGTACTTAGAGAAAATAGAAAAGATGTGTTTTTTGTGAAATGAAATTTTTTATACATGCAAGAATTGTGGAGAAAGCCCTACAATATAAAAAATTCGGCGGCCAGTTCGCAAAATATTTGCAAGCAGATCGAAAATATTCGAAATCAATTTAATCAAAATTAGAAAGGAGTTCTAACATAATAATCAAGCATTTCGAAGAATTTCAAGGAAAATTTGAAAGCACTTCGAGGTAAGTTCGAAAGCATTTGGGTGTATGATCGAAATCAGTTCGAACAAACTTTAAAAACAGTTCGAGGAAAGTTCTAAAGTACTTCGAGGGTGGTTCGAAAGCAGTTGGAGGAAAGTTCGAAAGCAGTTGGAGGAAAGTTCGAAAGCAGTTGGAGGAAAGTTCGAAAGCAGTTGGAGGAAAGTTCGAAAGCACTTCGTGGAAAGATCGAAAGCATTTTGAGGAGAGTTCAAAATCACTTCAAGGAAAGTTCGAAAGCAGTTCGCACAAATTCGCAAACACTTCGAACAGAATTTGGAAGCGATTAACACAACAATAGTCATCAGTTTGAAAAAGTTTCCGAAAGAAGTTCTCACAGTGTGCGTGTAACATTTTGGAAAAGTGAACAAAATTCGAGTGATCCGATCTATTAAACCAGTGCCCAAGACTGCATACCCACAACAAACACACACACACACACACACACACACACACATATATATATATATATATACCGGGTGTCACAGCGAAATGGTCCAAATCGTGTAACAGCCAAATTGTCCAATTGTTAGATTAAGATTTGAACCGTTGTAACTTAGAAATGATTAAAGATATCTTACTGGAATTCGCCGATGTTTTTATAACACTGTTGAATTCCAATTTAAGCAATAAGAATGTATAATCATTCTCCAAGGTTAACAGAAGAATCGTGATGAATTCGATCATAAACTAAAATGACATGCTTATCGTTAAATAATCATAGCTAAGGATCGGAAGCTCATGAAGGATTGAAATTAAATTCACATACATATATATATATCATTACAGGATGATTTTACAACTTATTCAAGATGATCTTCTCCCTCTCTACTCTTCTAGCTTTCTGTCCTGGAGTAAGAAGGAGCCTCACAGTTTTCACGTATGTCATTTTCAAGTCTTTTTTCACTGCTCTTTGGACTACCATAGGTGAAACCCCTCTCTCACGTGAAAAATGCCTTATGAACTGAGTTGGATCTTTTCTAATTGAGCTATTTAGCTTTAAGTTGGAATGATGAACCCTCATTATGAATGTTAGTGCCATTATTGAGGGCCTGAAGGATATTTTTTTTCTTTCACCATTGCTCATTTGGAAAGAGAGTCGGGCTGACACAAAATGATTTTAACCTGTTCGCTTTCTAGCTGAATAAATCAAAGGGTTTTTAGTGATTCTTACGACAGATGGTGACAAGATGTCTAACCGTCTTAGCTGAAAACCTGGAAAAAAATTAGTTTAGCGGTTTTTTAGATATTAATTTTGTGGGATGGACAATTATGCTGTAACACGATTTGGGCAATTTTACTGTTACACCTGATACATACATACATATATATATATATATATATATATATATATATATATATATATATATATATTTTCACTTTGTCTCGTCATCTTCACACACACACACACACACACACACACACATATATATATATATATATATATATATATATATATATATATATATATATATATATAAATTCTGACTTAAACAAAAAAAATTTCACCATAGCATTTGTTGTCGGAAGTTGAGGCTAGAAGTCCATAGAATAAATTTCAATTCCTGTAATATATATATATATATATATATGTGTGTGTGTGTGTGTGTGTGTGTAAAACTTCGTCGTTGCACACATGGTCGATTCATGGTATATCCTCAACATCTTTCAATATAACCACATACATAGTATATATACATATATATATGTATGTTTGTACAAATGAATCGCTATTGGCTTCAACTACGGCCCCCAGACGACTTCGGAATCTCCTGCAACTCTTCTGGACGATCTCCTTGTTTAAGTTGGTGAATGCTGCCATTATCCTTGCCGTCAGTTCATCTTTGGGGTTACAAAGAATTCTGTTGGTCTCTGGCTCAAATTTGCCCCACACATAATAATCAAGGGGAAAATTAAAAACACAAAATGGCGACAATTTACTGATCGCACACTGTAAACACACACACTCACATCTATATTCATGCATAATTTAAATGTATTATTTTATTCTATATATATATATATATATATATATATATATATATATATATATATATATATATATATAAGGGATTGATAAATAGATATGCACCCACACGTACGTGTCTGTGTTTAATTCTTCTATTGTTTGTTTTTCATCTGATGATGGAAAAGCGACGTACCCTCCAACCCTTGAGCTTTTCAATATCATTAAGCGTAACTTTTGCACCCCAACCAGAAGCCACACTTGTCTGAACAATGACATCTATATCTGTCACCTGTCAGAAATTAGTGTTTTTGTTGAGTCCCTTTTTTTGTCGTTCGTGTCTTGTCTTGAAGTGGGGACCAGGCGTTGCTCATTCGAGAAGGACAAAACTCATTCCTTGCTCCCAACCCCGCTCCCATATTAAGGCTTATTAATTGGTCTACACGTCAGAGCGCAATGAATACAAAATATTTGCTCACAATGTTTCTTAATATGAGTGCATTTTACGTTTGGCCAACTTTATTAAATTATATACGTACTATCTCTCTCTCTCTCGCTCGCTCTTTCTCTATCTATCTATATCTATATATATATATATATATCACAGTCTATTCATATCTATCAATCTATTTCAGTCTGTTCATCTATCTATCTATCGATCTATCGATCTATCTCAATCTGTTCCTTTCTATCTTAATCTGTTCATTTCTATCTAAATCTGATCATATCTATCTATCTATCTATCTATCTATCTATCTGTCAGTTTGTTCATCTATCTATCTATCTATCTATCTATCTATCTATCTATCTATCTATCTCAGTCGGTTAATCTATCTATCTCATCTATCTATTCATCTATCTATCTATCTATCAGTTTGTTCCTCTATCTATCTATCTATCTATCTATCTATCTATCTATCTATCTATCATCAGTTTGTTCATCTATCCATCTATCTATCTATCTATCTATCTATTCATCTATTCATGTCCATTCTTATCTATATCTATCTATCTGTGTATGTGTGATTCAGTTCTATTCATCTATCTATTATCTATCTATCTATCTATCTATCTATTTTCTATCCATCATTTTGTTCTATCTATCTATCTATCTATCTATCTATCTATCTATCTATCTATCTATCTATCTATCTCCACCCTCTCTCCCTCTCTGCCTTTCAGTATTTTTTTTGTTTTTTTTTGGTGGCATATTTTTCCTCGTTCATATATGTATACGTTTGCAGCAGTATGACTTGGATTTTTGGAACTTCAGAGGCGTCGTTCACGTCGTATCTTCACGAATTTGTGTGGCGTCATCGGTACAAGAACTGTTCCGTGTTTTCAGCATTTACTTTCTGTAGATCGCCATGACCCGTTGCAATACTTTTCACTTATAATAACCGTATGTATCTTGGTCTTGTTGATTCTCCGCCGTTCAGGGAATAGCCGTTTATTTTACGCCGCTTAAGTGAAGTATTACCGTCAAATTTTCTGTGGGTGGACATCGTGATGTCATCGACTCGGTGGAGTGCTAACAACGTGGAAAGTGGCTGTAAATCCTAATCACGGTTTGACGAAGGGCTTGTGAATGAAATTTTCTATATACAAATTTCCGATAGCACGAACTGAAAAGTCATCGTGACCGAGTGTTTCAGGGTATTTGCTTTGTCCAAATTGGAGATCGCAACAAATTATGCGCTCTTTTCCAGAAACCATAATTAAGTTCCACTTCGTATAGACGCAGGATGAAACACAGGTGTGCTCTTTCGGTGTTGAACAAGCAAAAAAGTGCCTGAGCTGGCGTTTGCAACAGGGATTGTCTAACTGCCCTAAACAGACGCGCATGCTCGGAAACGAATAAACGACACTTATAACGTCTTATAAAGTCTTCGTTTTAAAACAATTTTTCAGCAAAACAGGTTTCTCAAGTCCAGTAACTGTTATCGCTCTTTCCAGTATTGATGCAGTATTAGATTGAAACGTCAGCACCATGATTACGTCATCATGTTATCTTGGAGTTATGTGTTGTACTCATTTTGTTGCTGCTGTTGAAAGACAATTTCGAAATTTGGTTTGCATCCTCTCTCCTGTCGTCTTAGTGTCGGCCGCTTTTCACGGCATGCAGCAATAAACGACATCATCAGAAGAGGTCTGGATGCAGCTGGGTTCTCCTCCCAAATCGAACCCTTAGGTCTCGACCGTGGTGACGGAAAGCGGCCGGATGGCATTACCATTTTCCCTTTTAAAATGGGTAAGTCGTTGATTTGGGATGCGACCTGTGCGGATACATTTTCGGCCGATAATTTGATCAGGTCCGCGGTTGAGCCGGGATCCGTCGCCCCGGATGCAGAGATGAAAAAAAAAAAATAGTTAAATATTCTTCTCTTGCTGATAGATTTTTTTTTTTTTTTTTTTACTTCTGTGGCAGGGGAGGCTTCTGGGGTTATTGGCCCACGTTCAATGGCGTTCCTTCGGAGGATTGGCGCGATGGCATCTCGATTAAGGGTCTAGACTCACGAAACGGAATGGCTCTTGCAGCCAAGGTTCGAGGTAATGCTTTCTCCATCATTGCGGCTGGCAGAGCATAGCAAAAAAAAAAAATTGTTTATAGTTACTTTGTTCAAACTTTTTTTCAATAAATAAATTTCTTATTAAAAAATTTCGGAAGTCGAAGAAGGATGATATTCACTAAGATCTGCAGTTTTCACTAGTTGGACGCCATTTTTAAACATTGATCCAAGAAAACATTTGAGCTCTTTGCTATGGAACTTAGACTTTATGAATTTAAGCATAGTACTAGACTGGAGGCGTGGACTCATCAATTTATAGTTAAGCAGGCTAGATGTAACCGTAAGTTCTAAGATAACCGTTTTTTTTTCTCGTACTTCTCGCTCGTGGAATTGCCTTTTGTCTCCATGCATTCCAGCCAACTTGAATCTTAAAAATTTTAAATGCAATCTCAATCGCAATCTACTGTCCTCCTAATTATTTTTCTGTTGTTCGCGTTACTTAGTAATGTTACTGTTTTCTAATTCTTCCAAACCCAGTAACCTCTGTCTTACTGGCTTTATTACTTTGCTTGGGGTGAACTCGAAAAAAAAAAAAAAAAATTAGCCGACTGTTTAGACATTTCTGAACGAGTTTGACGCCAGGAATGACGTCCATATGAAAATCTCAATATGTCGAGGCTATTTAAGCGCATAACTTGAGTTTTTTAGGTTAATGTTTGGGTTTTATAGACATTTGGGGTCTCTCTCTCTCTCTCTCTCTCTGTCTGTCTGTCTTACAAAAACACACACACATACATATATATATATATATATATATATATATATATATATATATATATATATATAAACAATGAAATTTTGTCAAAAACGCAAACGTTATGACAACACAGTTTAATTTAAAATATAAAATATGGAGCAATTTCCAATATAAAAATATGTTTTACTTAACTTTTACTTACGTGGGACGCTCATGCAATCCTCAGGCGGTGTAAATGTACAGTAAACTTTCGTGAATTAAAAGCTATACTGTAGTTTATTGCATATATTGAGGAAGAGGGACTATATATATATATATATATATATATATATATATATATATATATGTCTGTGTGTGTTTCAGTGTGTGTTTCAGTGTGTGTCTCTGTGTGTGTTTGCGTATGTGCTTGTGTGTGCGTTTGCGTGTGTGTGTGTGTGCGTTTGCGTGTGTGTTTTATCGATGTCGAGAAAGAGATTGTCTGTATAAGTCTATAATAAACCACACTTACTGACACGGTGAAAAGTAACTTCACTCTGTAAGTATTGGCAATTTACTGTTTGCTCTTCATGTAATTCAATGTTTGAACATCATCAATCAGCGTTTAGCTGACAAGACGATTATTCGACTTACAAAAAATGTTCAGACTGAGACGTAAATGTAAAACTTGAGAACAGGGAATAAGTTTTCAGGTGCTCGGATTGATGCAGCCGTTCATTGGAAATAAACAATTGTGTCAATTAATATTATTACCATGTTATCCGCTTTTCCCTTATTTCCTTAGTTTGTTAGACAGAAAGTACGTTACGCCCTGACATTGCTTCATAAATAATGGACTATTCCGTTTTCATCACGAGGAAAGACGAAAAACACATGTCAGTGACGCTACTTCGTTTCATTAAAAGAAAATATAGAAATGTTTAACGTATCCTGCCAATACCTCATAAATAATGGACTATTCCGTTTTGATCGCAAGGAAAAAAGAAAAACACATATCAGTGATGCTACTTCGTTTCATTAAAAGAAAATCTAGTAAGAAATGTTTAACGTATCCTGCCAATAACTCATAAATAATGGACTATTCCGTTTTGATGGCGAGGAAAGACGAAAGTAAGAAAATTAATAGTTTTAGATTGTAAGAATTTTATTTAGTTTCTTTGGAGATAATAATGATACAAGTCTTACTAAGTCAATCCTAGTTAGGCGGGAGAAGAGATACATTTTTACCGAATCAAGATTTGATAAACAAGCAAGAAATTATTATGTGGATAGATTATATGGGAGATCAATTATATATGACAATCAATATATAGAATGATCCCTCACTTTCTCTCCAATTTAGTTTCTATACATTTATATTCCAGATAGTGTAAATAAATGTAAAAGACCTGTCTCTATAGGTAATCAGCAGTATTTCATTGATTGATTTGTTTTCTACGGCTTATCAACCTAAAAGTAACCCCCCCCTTGAAAATGACTAAACTGTTGCTGAATGCGCTTTGGACAATGGGCAAGACGGATGATTTTGCACTTCCTGACTCCAGTCAAACGGATATATATATATATATATATATATATATATATATATATTACAATGAATCAATCATATAAAAAGTAGATTAGTAAAGTTAATGATATAAAATGGCGAAATGCCTTCCCAAACAATTTTAAAGCTGCATTGACCTACCAATCACTCGATGAATGTTATGATCCTTGTTTTTTAAAATTATAAGCTGTATAAGGTCTTTCTTTAATATGCAAGTACTTTCAACTCTACATTCAGTCATCTTCAGGCATGTAAATTATTTTCTTTTTGGTAAAATTCAGGTAGCATCCGAGACCAAAAAATATAATGCGAATCGAAATATGTTTTTATTTTAAATGTGATTGTTAACGGATACAAACTATTGTCGCATGCAGTCGCAACGCTAAGGTTGAATTTTTTTTTTTTTTTTTTGAAATTTAAGAGAATTTATTTTTTTTTTTTTACTAATATGGTAATTTGAGAATTTTTTTGTTGTAGGAGTTTATCAGTCAATGTTGCATGAACTAAATTGTTCAATAAGTAGAGTAATGTCTCAGTTGTTATCCCGAAAATTTGCACGTCGAGTTAGTTCTTTTAAATCAAATATGCTGTGCAGTCCAATTTATATTACAATGAATCATTCATACAAAGAGTAGATTAGTAAAGATAATGATATAAAATGATATATATATATATATATATATATATATATATATATATATATATATATATATATATATATATGTATGTATGTATACAAATAATAAATAACTAAAGTCAATGTAATTAATGGCGAAGTCACTTCGCTAACAGATTTAATAAAGCATTAACCTGCTAACCACTCGTTGAATGACGCTTTCCGTGTTTTTTAAAAATTGTAAAATGGATTAGATATTACGTATGTTCCGTAGATATGCTAGTACTTTCGACAATTCTTATTATGATCATCATCAGGCATGTACATTATTTTTCCTTTTCAGACGAAATAAATGTAATACAGGTCGAAAGATTTTTTCTTTTTTTAATATGTTATTATTGCCAGTTGCAAAATTTTGGAGCGTGCAGTGTTGCAAACCGACAGCGGCACATGAGATTTAATCACAGTGATGAAGGTTTCGTGCAGGACCATCCACACTTTTTGAAGGGAGAAATCTAAGTGCCACAAGGTCCCCAAACGACCCTCTGCAGGTTTTGAATTCAGAGTTGTCCTTCTCTTAGACCAGTTGCCATCCAAGGCTATAGAACCCAGTTTGTCCTGCTATTTACCCATAGCTGGAGGGAGAAGAAGAGGATGATTTACACCTTTAGCACGTAAGTGAATGCAATGGATTCCACTGGAATTCGAACTCGGCTCTGCGTTTCCTCAATCCAAACCGCTATCCATTACTCCACCGTGCCTCCTATATATGCATATTATAAATTAATTGATTTAAAATACGTTTTTTTCGCTACACAGTTCTAACCAAATTTAATTTTGTAATTAAATTAAAGACATTAGTTCCATTTCATCCTCAAACGGATTTTGAAATGCTCTGTAAATTTACATTGACCACTATTTTGTAAAAATAAAAATATCTATAAGAACACCGAATTATATATCTTACTGTTCTTTCGTTTTATTAATATATACATAAACTTTTTACCCCCTGCTAGACGCAAGGTGTTACTAGGTTTGAAAGATAATGAAAAACTTTAACGAGGAGAAAGGATAATAAAAGAACAAGTTTCAGAAAGACAGAAGTGGGCGATAAGATTTTAATTTTAATTTTCAAATAACTTAGATGGCAAGGAAGCAAGAAATCTACTGGCGACAAACACAAGAGAAACAGCTTTTAGAATAGAACTTATGTTTGTATCTAGCTATTTTTGACAGTAAAAATGACGAGACCTAATTGCCAATCTAGTAACACGCTTAAATTCATGCGGTCAAGGTTCCAAACTGGAGATCTCAATTGCCATAATATATTTATAGAAAAGACAGAAGGAACCCACGTCACAGCGGTAGGAAAGTGACTAAACTCGAGATGCCAGTTAAGGACCGATAACATTACAGACCCCTCTTTTGATTTTCTCGAGCATATATAGCAGAAACACCAGACTAGATGTGTCAGAAATATTCAATGCACGGCTGAATGGTAGATTTATAAATGTGCAAGATGGAGTCTGTCGAGAGAAATGATCTGACACAACACAATTAACAAGCTTTCCTGGCAGCAGACCTAGCAATTAAATGAAAGGAAAAAAGATACTTGTCCTTAGAATCAGAGAGAAACAGTTGAAATCTCTAGGGCACTAAATGAGGAAAGAAGGCTTGTAGAAGTTGACACCCACAGGATATACTGAAGGCAAGCGGTGCAGAGAGGAAACAGTGAGTATGGTAAGCAACGTTACAAGCTTGTGTAAATGGATTGTAGAACATGAAAAGGGTGTGGTAGTAAGTAGAAAGTAATCTCTTAGGGTTACAAGGTATGGGATGATATGGAGAGCCATGATCTCGCCAAAAATGAAATACTGCTGCCATCTATTCAGATGTAATTTCAATCGACATCTCCAGTTGCCTTGATCTATCCACTATCCTTCTCCTCATCTTTTCCTCTATCACTCCTATCTGATCTTGCTCCAAATCTTCTGTAACCCCTTGCGTCCTAGTGGCTTCCCGCCTTGCTTGGGGTGAAACGCTTAAATAATAATAAAAAATGACCTGAAGCTGCCCAATCCTCGTTTTGTAAAATTCAAAAGCATTTAAGAACTGAACATATGAGCAACAAAAGAGTTTTTTTCATGATTATTATTTCATCCCAAGCGAAGCAATAATGCCATTAAGACACAAGTTACTAGGAATGAGAGAGAAGACGTTTGTGAGGAGAAAGGAAGATACAAGATGGCAATTGACGTTGCATTTAAATTTTTGAAGATCGTAGGTGGCAGGGAAGCAAGAAACCGGAAGAGAGTTCCACAGGCGATAAGTGCGAGAAAAGAAACTATTAAAATAGAACTTACGGTTACATCGAGCTATTTTCAACAGTAAAAATGATGAGACCTAACAGCCAATCTAGTAACACGCTTAAATTCACGCGGTCGAGGTTCCAAGGAAAAAAAAAAAGAAAACTCAAAAATTGCCATGAAAATATATTTTTTTAAAAAGACACAAGGAAGTCACGTTACGGTGATGAGAAATTGAAAAGTCGAGATGCCAGGTCAGGACCGATAACATTACAGACATTAGAATAGAAATTACGGTTATATAAATGGCCGTATGGTTAGAACGTTCGAATCTCACCATGGTGGATTTGTCAGGAAGGTGAATTCTTGATGCTATCGGCCTGGAGGAATCGATCTCAGCGTGCGGCACTTTTGGAAATGTGTCTGAAAACAAAACTATGGGTTAACCCAAGCCTTGTGAATTACATTAGTTAGACGGAACCCTTTGAGAGCCGTCAGTGGTCGTAATAGAACGAAGTCACAAGTCATCGTGACCGAGGGTTTGAGTGTGCTACCCTTGTTCAGACTGTTAATCAAGCTAGATAACGCGTTCTCTCACAGTAACCCTAAGGTCCGCTCAGCATAGCTGCAATATAAAACACAGCTGGGCTGTACGGGTGTTAAACAAACACAGATGTGCCTGACCAGACGTCTACAATGGGATTTAGCTAGTTACCTTAGTAGACTGGCATTCTCGGATTCGCATAGTTGTGCCAATATATATATATATATATATATATATATATATATATATATATATGAAAATATTGTTGACCATGTTCGCCAAGTCTATGAATATAGAATACAGCGCAGTACGTAATCTGTTCAATGAAACAACGTTAAAGATTAACACTCACGAGTCAGACACTCTACTGGATCTGACTATATCGCCAATACTACCAGAAGCTGTTCCGTAATTATTCAGTCTTCGATATTAGAGGTTGGCAGTGAATATTCGGGAAAAAAAACATGGCTGCCTTTATACACGTTGCATTGAATATTTTGAGCCTTCTGATTGGTTAACCATTCTATTGGTGAACTATAAAATGAGTCAGCTCATTTTGGCTGGCTCACTAGTACTAGCTACCCAAAAATTCCAACAAATATGAGCTGTCCGGGCAATTTTATATATTAAACAGTGTGAATTACGTTAATTTCAAATACGTCCACTATTTTGATGTCTAAAGTAATGTCGAATATAAATAAATCCGTTAAACCTTTAGAAAAATATATATATATATATATATATATATATATATATATATATATATATATATATATATATATATATATATATATACGTGGGTTTCACGCTTTTGCGATCATCAGATAAACTCCATATGGAGGCGTGGCCGAGTGGTTAGAATGTTCGTTTTTCGGACCATGAGACCCTGGGTCGAATCTCACTACGGTAGATTTCTTAGGTAGTTGTTATCGGTCTGAAGTAGTTTGAAAAGTGCCTGAAAACCATACCACGGGTTGATCTAGTGAGGGAATTTGGGTAGAGGGTATACTTATGGGCCCGTCGATAGGCGAGCGTTTGAGTGTGCTGGCCTTGTTCAGAGAGTTGATAACGCTAGATAACACGCGCTCTCTTCCAGTGACTGTAACTGAGGTCCACCAGGCATAGTCATAAGTACAGTTCACATATTACGAAGAGATTTATATATGTAGGTGGGCTCTATGGGTGTTGAATAAACAGAAATGTGCTTGAGCAGGCGTCTACAAAAGGGATTAGCTTGCCACCCTAGTCAGATTCGAGTGGCATATATATATATATATATATATATATATATATATATATATATATATATATATATGCCACATATGCTTATAATCTATTTCATCTGTGTGAATAGGAAAGGAAAAAAGGGCGATAAATACGAGATTTCAATTTTCGATGAAATGCATCAGGGCGTTAAAGTATGGGAAAACTTACAACGGTTCGTTCTGGATGCCAAAACGAGGCTTCGCTGACGAATGATTAATACAATTGCGGTGTTTCTCCATTGCGCAAATCAAGTCCTATTTGGACCGGAAGTGTTAATCGAGAAACACGACGCTTCCAAGGATTCTTTTCAGTCTGAGAGAAATGAAATAGATGGAAATGGAAACTCCTAATTTTGTGAGCATTCTCCCAGGGGATAATAATAATAATAATAATAATAATAATAATAATAATACAGACAGAAAAATTGAAGCAAATAGGCCGGACATTATTGTCAAAAACCAGAAAGAAAAAACTTGCCTACTAATTGATATGGCTTGTCCAGCGGATTGTAACATAGCAACCAAGGAATTTGAAAAACTATCAAAATACAAAGACCTGGAAATTGAAATAGAAAAATGTGGAAATTGAAAAACAAGAATAATACCAGTGGTAATAGGTGCACTTGGAATTATAAAAAATGGAACAAAACAACACATTGAAAGAATCCTGGAAACCCCAGCTTAAGAGACATACAGAAAATTGTCTTATTAAGTACAGCACACACACACTAAGGAGAACTTTGTCTATGTAACGCTAGCAACTTCATCGGAGATAAAAAAAAAAAAAAAAAATTAACATGAAATGTGGCCATAACAACACACCACGACCTGGTTTTAGGTCTTTTCCGCAGACTTGGTAGGTAGTGTGTCCATAACAGAAATCGAATGATGATGATGATAATAATAATAATAATAATAATAATAAACAGGTTTTATTCCTGTTGCACAGGAGAAATGCTTGCTAACTAGAAATTACAAAGCACACATACAGAAAAATTGTGTTAATTTGAATTTCATATTGTGACATAAATATCCATAAACAATTGATCGTCCTGTATCAGGTTACACAGTAGTATTCCTCAGAGAATATAAAACCCGGCCTGACAGGGTGTGCTAATATCTGCACTAGAAAAATCTCCACCTTTTACAGGAAGGGAACTGCAAGAAACTGGTATTAACCCCACCTGGGTTACAGTCATAGGACCAGTAACAATTTTATGGCACTTTACAATACACACAGACAGAATAAAGATACTCGCCCAGATATCGAGATCAAAGACTACAGAAACAGAATGGGCTTTCTTATTGACATGGCAGTCCCTGCAGATTGTAATGTATCTTTGAAGATCTTCAATAAATAAATAAATAAATAAAAACGGGGTACAGAATTAATTTCAACTTCGGTATCTAGTCACCCCCCCCCACGAGGGTTGCATGTGGCACAAGGCCGAGTTTATCATGGGTTTCCCGAGCCCGTAGGCTCAGCCAAAAAATGCCCGTATAACCCGTATAAACGAGATCGGGTTGGTCATTCCCCCGGACGAGATTCTGCCCTTCGGCAGAACCTCGTCCGGGTTCCTTTCTGCTCAGAGGCAGAGAGTTCGACCGTCAAGCCGAGAAGCTTCTCGGCTTGAATTAATTTCAACTTCACCCACCAAGACACGAATGTGTCCAAACGTTTACGGTCGTTAACTCCAAAACGGTAGACGTTACTAAAATGTCTTTGTTATTTTCGAATTAAGCATGTACATTTAAACAGAACTATTTGGGAAATTTTTATTAGAAAACTGAGCGCGGGGCTTGAACTGCGAATTACACTCGTGTTGAAATTACTTCTGTCACCCTAAAAACATATAAAACAGACGAGGATCTCGAAGTGTAGATCTAAAAAGAAAATATGGCACAAGAGGATATCAATAATTCAAGTTATAGTTGGAGCCCTAAGATTGATTGAAAAAGATTCCGATAGACCCATTGAAGGGATCCCATGCCTGAAAGAGATACAACAAATTGTACTCGCTATACAAAGCATACATTACGAATGGCTTTATCTCTGTAAAATATGTGTCGTGTTAGGTTGTTTTATTTTTATTTTACAAAAATGATCAATGATTTTTGACCTTAGGTTTCTGTATACTATTTATATTATTCGGACTATTGTCGTCATCGTTGTCTCCATATTTATCAAAACGTTTCGGCCGTTGTACGCACCGGCTTTCTTCAGTTGGTTGGAATGTCGAACGAACCCTTTATTTCGCTCACTGGGGTAGACTGTTCTAATTCTACGCGTCTTGTTGTTTTAATGGATGTCAGTTATAAGTTATCTCCTGTTAATTCCCCTCTGCAAGTTCTCCACTGCCTTAACCGGGTATTGAACTCACACTCCTTGTGTCCTGTTATCAACCCCTTTATCCAATGTGTCCTTGAAGACATCTGTGTACAAATTTCTGGGTATTATAAACCTAATGTCTTCACAACCTGTCTGCCCCAGTAAGCGAAATAAAGGGTTCAGTTCCATATTCCAACCACCTGAAGAAGGCCGGAACGTACAACGGCTGAAACGTTGTAATAAATATGGCGACAAAGATGAGGACAATAATCCGAATAATGTAAATAGTGTACATAATACCTCATCTCAGAAATATAGACAGATACTTAGGTATTTGGTTGAGGCCCGGAAGGAAATGAGTATACAACAGAAATCAAAGGAAATAATATTAATAATAATAATTCGCTACTCCAGATGATATATATATATATATATATATATATATATATATATATATATATATATATTGTCATTAAATTCCTTTGGGGAATTATATACAGGTCCTACTAATATCTATAGTTAGGGAAAGTCTATTCATACCTTCCAAGATATCGTTGCGGTTTCTATAACAATCCAGTTTTTAAATGAGTAGGTTGTTAGCCTACTGTACAATCCCCTGGAGGATCGGTTTTGAATCCAGAGTTGTCCTTCTCCTAGACCAGTTGCCACCCAAGGCTATAGGATCCAGTCTGTCCTGCTTTTTACCCATAGCTGGGGGAGAAGAAGAGGAGCCAGACCTTCACCAAGGGATCAAGATTTTATTAGAAACCCAAGTGAATCAAGATAGGTAATGGACCTGACTGAATTTGAACTCGAGCAAGATTTTAGACGTCTGATTCCTCGAGGATTAGGAGAACAGCCATCCATTTCTCCACCGCGCCTCCCCTACAGAGATTTTTAGGACTGATTATTTTTTTTCCTAAAGATTAAAATTAATGTTGGGGTGAATTGATTTATCAAGATTTTAGACGTCCAGAAAAGCCTTTTTCAGGTTATTTAAACAGAGAAAATATTTTTAGATTATTAGTTTTTTGGATATAATGATTTATTGATACAGGTCCTACTAATTAATCTATAGTTCAAAAGATTAAAATTAATGTTGGGGTGAATTGGGGAAAGTCTATTCATACCTTTCCAATGATATATGCTGCGTAAGTGAAATTTATAGACGTCCGACTCATTAACTAGAATTGAACTTGTCTCTCCATTTTCAAATGAGATCGAGCCGTTATCCAGAACATTACACCACCCGTGAATCCATTTGAGCTGACAGACGTCCCTGACATTCCTGAAAGTTGATACAACAATGAAATAAAAAAACAAAAGATTAAAAAAGATTGATTTGAGAAAATCTGGCTAGAGAGAATCTGAAACTCTGCGAGGAAATATGGGAATTGAAAAAGCTGTGGAAATTCCTGTAGTAATGTAAAAATTTTGTAGTAATCAAGGTCCAGAAAACTGTCATCGGAACACCACATAAATATTAAAATTGATGTTGGGTGAATTGGATTTGAGATCAAGATTTTAGACGTCCAGAAAACTGTCATCATTAACTCTGCGAGGATCTAGATAGCTGTGGAACATGACTACTAAAGTAATTTTGGAATTGAAAAAGCTGTGGAACATGACTACATAAAGATTAAAATTGATGTTGGGTGAATTGATTTGAGATCAAGATTTTAGACGTCCAGAAAACTGTAATTAATTCTTAGTAGGTAATGGGCGCACTCGGAACATCACATAAAGATTAAAATTAATGTTGGGTGAATTGGATTTGAGATCAAGATTTTAGACGTCCAGAAAACTGTCATCATTAATTGAAAAGCTGGAACATGACTACTAAAGAGGATCTCGAACATCAAAGATTAAAAAGCTGATTTGAGAAAGATTTTGACTCCAGAAAACTAAAGGTAATTTGACTGTAAAGTAATGTAGTAATGGGCGCACTCGGAACATCACATAAAGATTAAAATTAATGTTGGGTGAATTGGATTTGAGATCAAGATTTTAGACGTCCAGAAAACTGTCATCATTAACTCTGCGAGGATCTAGATAGGGAATTGAAAAAGCTGTGGAACATGACTACTAAAGTAATTCTTGTAGTAATGGGCGCACTCGGAACATCACATAAAGATTAAAATTAATGTTGGGTGAATTGGATTTGAGATCAAGATTTTAGACGTCCAGAAAACTGTCATCATTAACTCTGCGAGGATCTAGATAGGGAATTGAAAAAGCTGTGGAACATGACTACTAAAGTAATTCTTGTAGTAATGGGCGCACTCGGAACATCACATAAAGATTAAAATTGATGTTGGGTGAATTGGAATTGAGATCAAGAAAAGACTTCAAGAAAACTGCCATCCCTCACTGTGCGAAGATTCTCCGAAATGGTTTTGAGTTATGAGGAATCTTGCTGACATCATGTCTCAAGAACAGAAAACTGAATTAACTCCACTGACTTCTAAAGCCAATGAGCTGCGCGAACATCACAAAAGATTAAAATTGATGTTGGGGTGAATTAATATTTTAGACGTCCAGAAAATTGTCATTAAAATAGTAAAGACATGAACATAATAACTGTAGTAATGTTATGGAAATTGTTATGTTACAAATACTAATAAATTAACAAGAACAGTATATTAAACGTATATTTGATGTTGTGAATTGATTTGAGATCAAACTTTCCAGAAAACTGCAATTAACTAGATAGGGAATTGAAAACTTGGATCGTCTAATACAATTGATATGATTTTACGCAAACACTAGCGGCATTATTTGACAAAATTACGTAAACGTATAAGTTTATTATTCAGCCATATATACATATATTTTCCCTATATATAAAAGTGGATTTCTGATTCTGATAGAGTTATTTCCGAAATTTCGATCGGAAATTTTCACTATAATATCCCACACTTCTATTGTAAAGCATTAAACGTATGCCACTATACTCTATGTGTTTTATTGTAGATATGTAACATCTAGCGGTATTGCCTGCAAAATTACGTAAA
This sequence comes from Acanthosepion pharaonis, assembly GCA_903632075.3. Classification (NCBI taxonomy): domain Eukaryota; kingdom Metazoa; phylum Mollusca; class Cephalopoda; order Sepiida; family Sepiidae; genus Acanthosepion; species Acanthosepion pharaonis. The sequence goes on from CAHIKZ030000198.1 coordinate 1,187,101, forward strand.
CGTATATGTTTATTATTCAGATCATATATATATTTTCCTATATATAAAAGTGGATTTAGATTCTGATAAACTATAAAAATTTTCACTAGAATATCCGCACATCACATAAAGATTAAAAAATTCTGGCAGATTTTAACGTCCAGAAAAAGACGTCTGATCAAGACGGAGGTTTTGAGAATTTTGTAGTGGAACCACCTATTAATTACTGTTTTTTCCAGGCCCACCCTCACCCGGGTGATAGCACCTGTTAGCAGAACAGCTATGGGCAAATAGTTAACTCCACCGAACTAGAGTGAAGACACTACGAAAGTATAGAAATATATTTTTTATAGTTAAAATACCAGGGATACATGTTTGTATTTTAAAAAGTTACGAGCTATATATTTTTTGTAAAAGAAATTATTAATGCTAGCAAGAAAATTAAATTTCCGCATTAAATGACCCATAAAGAATTGATATGTCGTTTAACGAAGTAAAAAAAAAACACATAATTAAACTACCAGCTGAATATTCAGGTTATTGACGATTAAAGCGATTAACCGACGAGATTTTTTTTTCTGGTGATGATTGTAGTAAATTATCCGATAATAATTAAAAGCAAGACCTACCAAAATACTTTCCTGTAATCAACAGTCAACTTTTACGTTTGGTTTGGTTGTTTTGTCTTAGAACATATCAACCTCGATGGTTTATTTAATGCCAATAAGAATTTTATTGCTGGTAATATTTTTTAATATATATATATATATATATATATATATATATATATATATATATATATATATAATATAATATAATATAATATATAGGGCTCAAACACTAATATTCCATGGTTATAAATTATTACATTGACGTCCACGATCCAGTTCATCAGACCTAAAATTCAAAAAAGGTTTTTGAATTTGTAGGTATGAAATATTAGTGTTTGAGCCTTTTATATTATATTCTTTTTTGTCCTGGACATTGAGCTCTACTTCCAGGATTCTATCCCTGTGGAAATTTATATATATATATATATATATATATATATATATATATAATATTATATATATATATATATATATATATTGACCGGACGAGATTTTTTTTTTATTATTTATATATATATATATATATATATATGTTGACTACAATAAGAAATATATATATATATATATATATATATATATATATATATATATATATATATATATATATATATATATATATATATATATTTCAAAATTATAGGTGCAATTATAATTTATAAATTCACGAATCATTCATACAATAAAACAAATAGAGAGGTTAATGATTTAAATGGCGATAATATATCTTCGCAAACAATATCAAAAAGATACACCAACCGCGAACCTGTATATGAAATGATATGATCCCTGTTTACAAATTCCAGTTGCATAAGGTCTTTTAATTTTTTACAACCTTTACAGGGATCATATCATTCATATACACGTTCGGGGTTGGTGTATCTTTTTGATATTGTTTGCGAAGATGTATTCTCGCCATTTAAATCATTAACCTCTCTATTTGTTTTATTGTATGAATGATTCATGAATATATATATATATATATATCTATATCTATATCTATATCTATATATATATATATATATATTCCAAGATCATTTTTCAACTTATTCAAGATGATCTTTGCGATCCCTGATCTTCTAATCTTCTGACCTGGAATAACAAGATGCCTCACAGTTTTCACGTACGATTGCATTTTAGTTGTTTATTAAGTCATTTTTATTGGTTGAATTTTTTTTTCTGGGAGTGGACACTAAGTTTTAGGCTGTTGTCAACTCGGTGTAACATGATGTCTAAGAAAGATAAAGTATTGTTTATTTCCATTTGGTATGTAAGTTCTATTGTGTGTTCGACTTTGTTTCGTTTATCTACAAGATCCGGTAAAATCGTATTATGGGGGTATATTAATAAAGCATCAACACTATATCGGAAGTAAGTTGATTGTTTAGTTAAAATGTTTTGTTAAGAAGCATACTCGATAAATTCCAAGAAAAAAGATGTCATCACTTCACTGTTGTTGTGTGTGTTTTTTTTTTAAATAACCATTTTGTGTTCATTCTTTTGTTTAAACTTCTTGAGGTTTCTCCAATGTATTCATTTTTGCAATTCCTGTAGTTGATAGAGTAAATTCCTTCTTCAAGTTTTAGATTAGTGTTTTTTTTATTGATTAAATCTTTGATTATTTTAGATGTAGTTGTGACAAACTTTACGTTGAATTTAGATTAAATATTTTCGGTTGTAGTTGTGATAGAGTTAGTCGGCAGAATAACTTTTATTTTGATTCATTGGGTTTGTCAGGAAGGACAGCTCTTCTCTTTTGTTTCGTATTGAAAATGAAGTAGTTAAGGTATTGAGAGGTCTTAAATGTATTCTCAATATATTTCTCCTCTTCGTGTAAATATTAAGGGCTGCATATTCTGAGTGCTTTTAAATAGAATTTCAGTGATTATTCCGGATTTTATTTTATTTTTTTCCTTTAACCATTGTTCAGCTGGGAAGATATAGTTGGGTTGACACAAAACGATTTTAACCTGTTCTCTTTCTAGCTGAATAACTTAAAGGATTTTCAGCGATTCTTACGATAAATTGTGTCAACGCGGCTAAATGTCTTATTTGAAAACGCGGGAAAAAAAGAAATTCACTTATTTTAGTGTTTTTCTTTTTTAGATATTAAACATTTTGTGGGATGGACAATTATCCCATGCTATTACACGATTTAGACAATTTTGCGGTTACACCCGTATATATATATATATATATATATATATATGTGTGTGTGTGTGTGTGTGTTTGTGCTTGTTTTGTTTGCTTTTTGATATATCAACCTCAGTGGGTTATTTTATGCCGACAAAATGTTTAGATGTTTGTATGAATAGAATATATATTATTTGTAAATAATCATTTTGTAGATCAGGTTTCATTGGCATATTTCTGTAAAGAGAGTTATTGTCGAGAGTCAAATATATGCCGTGCAATTTTTTTTTAATGTATTGCTGGTATTTTTTTTTTTTTTCAAAAGTAAGTTGCTAGTATTTTTACTACAAAAATCTATTTTTTATACTTTTGACTCTAGTTTGGGGGTTAAGTATTTGTTCTTTAGCTGTGACACTAGCAAGTGCTAGCACCTCGAGACAGGGTGGACCTGGGAACAACAGCAATTAACAGGTGGGACCACGTTCTCCAAAAGCAGCTGACCGAAACTTTGTCGTTGCATGTAGTTTGTCGTCATACCCATTACGATGTGTATATATTGTTTATAAACAACAAATCTTCGACGATGTTTCCCGAATGATCATACCTAATCCCGAAGATTTATTGTTTATAAACAGTAATTTGGATTTTGCTACCCAGACGTTTCTTTTTCTGACTGAAAGGTTAACAGCACCTCAGATCATATATATATATATATATATATATATATATATATATATATATATATATTATATATATATTCTTTAAGCGTTTCACCCCAAGCAAGGCGGAAAGCCACTAGGACGCAAGGGGTTACAGAAAATTTGGAGCAAGATCAGATAGGAGTGATAGAAGAAAGGATGAGGAGAAGAGTAGTGGATAGATCAAGGCAAATGGAGATACAGAGGCCAGTGAGAGAGAGAGAGAGAGAGAGTACTGTACTGGAAACCCTTCCTAAACAAGAAACAAGGCGTAAGCCTCTACTCATGTCCAAGAGAAGGGGAGGAGGTTGACCGGGCGGTAGGAAAGCCTACCTACTCTTATTACATATAACACATACAACAACAACAAAAACAGAGGTAACGATGAGAGGGGGAGGTAATTTGCAAAGAGTCCTGGCTGACTATCATTTACCCTTTCGCAATATTAAGTTAAGTTTTAACTTCGTATAAGTCCCAAAATGTGTTACTATGGGCAAACACACTGACGATTAGGGGGAGAAAGAGAAAAAAAATACAATAAAATTTAAACATTAAAAAAAAAAAGAAAAAAAATAGAAAAATAAAGAATTAAAGAAAATCGAAAAAAGATTAAAATGAGTCTTCGATAGAGCGAAATTATACTCACACGGGGCAGCGAGTGTTTGTCCGCTTTCTTCCTCATGATAACAAGTGAATGTACAGCTTACCTTAAGTCCAAGCATCGACCTTGTGGGGGGGATCAACGGCCAATCCACCGCCCTCACCAAATAGTGGGCTTGGGAGGCATGCTTTCAATAAAAATTAAGAACAACAAGAGAAAGAATGGTGGCGAAAACAATTCCAAATTCAGAAATTTTATCAAGCAACAACAGTCGGCCACTAAATCATGAGAATACTGACGAGATATATATATATATATATATATATATATATATATATATATATATATATATATATATATTTGTTTTGTTTTACGGCATATCAACCTTAATCGGCTTTATAATGCTGACAAGATTTTTATTATCTGTCTATATTTCTGAGATGAGGTATTATGTACATTATTTACATTACTGTTATATTTACATTAGACTATTGTCCTCATCTTTGTCGCCAATTTATTATTAGGTGGTTGGAATTTCGAACTGAACCCTTTATTTCGCTCACTGGGGGAGACTGTTCTAGTTCCACGTGCCATGTTTAATGAATGTCAGTTATCAGTTATTTCCGCTGTTTTAACTTGGTATTGAACTCACACTCTTTTGGTCCTGTCACTGGATCTAACCAACGTGCCATGTGTCCTTGAATTTCTGGGTATTATAAACCTAATTTCTTCAGCAACCATTTTTACCATTTTATTGCAATTTTTGCTGTTATCATTACATATTTTTACCAGTGCTCATATTGCAATTTTTGTTGCTATTATCGCTTTACTCTTAGCACTCCTTATTACTGGTTCCTATATTGTATTCATTTCTATGCAACTCAACAACTCTTAATACAATTTTAAATCAACACCACGAGAACGTGAATTCCAATGGTCAGTGGGTTTTTTGCACGTGAAGATTGCATGTTTGCATGGAACATATATAATTATATGTATGTATATTTACTGATATATGGTTAATAACTCTGTTATATAACACTGAGCACTGATTTTTTAACACCTGAGTAAAAATATATATATATATATATATATATATATATATATATATATATATATATATATGTGTGTGTGTGTGTGTGTGTGTGTGTGTGTGTGTGTGTGTAAGTATGCGTTTGTTTTTTACCATACCCTTATCTCTTTCTCTTTCTTTCTCACACTCTCCCTCTTTTTTTGTTGTTAACATTGCATGTTTTTACCAGAGCTCATATTGCAATTTTTTTTTATTATTGCTTTGCTCTCACTACTTATGACTGGTTCCCGTATATGTATTCATTTCTATCCTTGGTCGGCTCAGGAGATTTTTGTCGCCTAGCATATTTGCTGATTCATTAAGTTTACGAATTTTCCAATGGCGTTCTTTGTCTATGATCTCAACCTGATCCCACAGAGGGTGGTGATCTCCCTTTTCTCTCCATATGTGGTCAGCCACACCTGATTTTTCCACTTCCCCTCATGATACAGCTTTCTGTTTTTCTTGGAGCCTTACCTTAAGGGGGGCGGCCTGTCTCCCCTTTATATTTCTTTCCGAGTTATTAGGTTTATAATACGCAGAAATTCATACACAGATGTCCGCAAGGAGGGAAATAAAGGGTTCAGTTCGACATTCTAACCACCTGAAGATGACCGGAGCCTACAACGGCTGAAACGTAATAAATATGGCGACAAAGATGAGGACACTAGTCCGAATAATGTAAATAAGATTTTTATGGCTGGTAATTTTTTTTTTACAAATGTATTGTTGGTATTTCTTTCCTTCAAAAATCTATTTCTGGTAATATATTTTTTTCAAAAAAGTATAGCTGGTAATATCTTTTTTCAAAAAAATATTTCTGGTAAAATTTTTTTCTTCAAAAACTTATTGCTGATAATAACTTTTTACAAAGTATTTCAGGTATCAAAACTAGTGTTTTCACCCCATTTTGGGGGGTTAACTAATTTACCCGTAGTTGTAACCCTAACAGGTGCTACCACCCAGGTCAGGGTGGACCTGGGAACACCAGCAATTAAGAAGTGGTTCCACGCTCCTCAAAACCTTCTGATCAGAGGCCTTGCTGTTGGACGTAAACCCAGGACGCGGGTGTAGTTTATCGTCTTACCCAGGACGATATATATATATATATATATATATATATATATATATATATATATATATATATATATATTAGAATGTGCAGCTTATATTTTATGTCATAAAGAAACAATTATACAAAGAATTAAATATCAATGTTATTGTGATTAATGGCGAAATCACTTCGCTAATGAGACTTAATAATATATTAACTTACTATCAATTCCTTGATAATAAGATCTTATATTCGTGTTGTCACGTGCCAACAATTCAAATTGTCATCTTCAGGCCGCAATTTCTTTTTCTATGCATAGGCAAACACTAAAACGAAATATGTGTAGATGTTTTTTTCTTAATTATGCTATTTAGTGACCGAAAGATGTTTTCTTTTTTTGTTGTTTTTCTTAATCATGCTATTTAGTGACAGTTAAATATGTTTTGGAGCGTCTGGCGTCACGGAGTTAGAGTTCTTGTTCAAATCAATCACGTGAGGATTTTGTTTGAATTACTTTTTGCCTATGTATGGAAAAAATAGTATGCCTGTAGATGACAATTTAAAATTGTCGAAATTGCTTCCATCTGACAACAAATCGAATATAAGGATCTTATTATTCAAGGAATTGATAGTAAGTTAATGTCTCATTAACTATTATTAGCGAAGTGATTTCACCATTAATGACATTAACATTACTATTTAATTCTTTGTATAAATTGTTTCTTTCTATATATATATATATATATATATGTGTGTGTGTGTGTGAGAGAGAGAGAGAGTGTGTGTGTGTGTGAGAGAGAGAGAGAGAGAATATATAGAAAATAGGAAAGAACTCGTTAGGTAAATAATCCAAAGTTCTTTAGTATTTTTGTTATTATTTTTAAAAAACAGTACTCGATACAAAAGTAGAGTATAAATATAATTATTTATTTTAAAAATGATTAGCTTAGTACTTTAATTCAATTTTATTCAAATAATTATATTGAAGTTTTCGGCTCTTGTTTTTGAAACATGAGAACTCTTATGTAGCGTGTTGGAATCATATTTTTAAATAAATAATTATATATATATATATATATATATATATATATATATATATATATATATATATATATAATGTATGTGTGGGTGCGATTAAGATAATGGTAATATGTGCCACGTTTTTTTTTTAAGAATTCAATATCAGTAACAGTGTATATGCAAAATTTTATATTGTAGCCGAAACCTTAAGATCGATTTTATCAAGACAATGTAATACGATGCTTATAAAAACCCTGCTTTTAGATTTTTTTTTTTAATACGAGTTTTGAAACATCGGTCTATATCTGGTTTTATATAAGAATATATCTGGGAAGCAATAAAAATTCCTACGGGTCGGAGGAGGAATGAAGTTAATAAAATCGGGGGAAAAAAAAGGAAACATGAATGAATAGCAAAGATCCAAAATTAACGCATCAAATAATAAAATAATATTTGATACAAGATATTGTGCCAATCAAATATGTGTTCCTCTCGTAAATAAACAAAGATGATGTTGCAATTTGCGTGTGAAAACCTGACACCTCTTCAAACAAGTTATTATCAATATTTTCAATAACGAGGCCTTATGAGTTAAAACTGACACGACATATTAATAATAGTCTGTCGTTAAAATCTTCGATTGCTTGATGGATATGAACAGAGTGAGATAGATAGATAGATAGATAGATAGATAGATAGTGAGAGAGATAAGAACATATAATGAAAGGTAGATATGAACATACTTAAATATATATGCAAATACCTATTTATATATATATATATATATATATATATATATATATATATATATATATATATATATATGAAGAAATATAGTTTTAAGGTGTGCTATATTTAGGGGATAAAGTGCTCAATATCAGACATAGAGCGTGTGTAAATATAAATATAAAAAGTGAACATTGAAGTCAACACTCAGAGGCGACGGGCTGTTTTATGTTGGACGCAATATTCAGGCCGCCTGAGGATAGCGTCAATATATATATATATATATATATATATATATATATATATATATATATATATTGCGCCCATATAATTGGTTGGTATATAATCCAAGTGGATCCTAGTAATATAAAATATTAAATCTGATCCACAAAAAGAATTAAATGTATTTATTATTACAGAGCAAATAATTAATATACAATAAAATCCCAAATCCCCTTATATGGGGAATAGCCTATTTCGGCAGAATATCAACCCCGGTGTTGACTGAGTTCATGTCAATAATAGCAATTTAAATGTGAAAGCTAAAAAAAAAATCTGATACAGAATTTATACACTTGAATGATTTCTTGTTTGTATTTTTTTCGCAGTTATATTTATATTTCTGACACGATATCTAATATTTATATATATATATATATATATATATATATATATATATATATATATATATATATCACAAACAATTTATACAAAGAATTACATAGCAATATTCATGTGATTAATGGTGAAATCACTTCGCTAACAGAACTTAATAAGACATTAACTTACTATCAATTCCTTGAATAATAAGATCCTTATATTTGATTCATTGTCAGATGAAAGATACATGCTAAGCATTTTCGATAATTTCAAATTGTCATCTTCAGGGCACAATTTTTCTAGAGAGAGAGAGAGAGACAGACAGACAGACAGATGTGAAAATACTGTATATACAGATAGTTTTAAACAGCTATATACATATATATATATATATATATATATATATATATATATATATATATATATATATATATAAGGTGTATCAAAAATCCTTTGACAAACATTGGGGACGGATACCTTACGCCAAAACAATGGCAAAAGTCTCCGTTTTTTAGTTATGTTTAAAGTTTACGGTAGACGCTGTCAAATATGCAATCCAAGATAAAATCCAAGAAAGCCCCTGCACACGTTGCGAATAATATGGATATCGGAGCTGTTCTTGACAAACCCTCCATGCGATATTATGAGATGCGCAACATGCTAGCACCACTTCACGTGCGCTGATACCTGGATCGTCCCCGACACCCTATAGAATGTGTTTTTCGTGATCTGGCGTACGATCGGGTCTCTTGGATCCAGGGTTTGGTGGTGCCACTGATCCTGTCTCAGCAACAACAGCAAAGGTTGGATGACGAGACAGCCTTCGGTCTGGAAACAGTCTGATACAGCCGTGCAGCCTCGCGTCAATTACGATTCGCGCGGCGTACGTAAAATTCATATCTGCCTTCTTACGATATGAATATCCTGCAATTATTAAACACTCCTCAATTAACTGACTACTACATACGTTAAAAGATGCAGACAGACTAGCCACAAATGTACACGAACGACAAATGTAACCTAGTCTACGCAACAACAGAGTGTCGTCAATCGTAAATTTTTTGCCAGCTTAAAAACACGAAGGATTTGCGGATATAGATTTATATGGATTTTGTCCTTATTTTTTTGTGTGGAACATTTCTCCGAAGTTTGTAAAAGTATATTTTATATACCCTATATATATATATATATATATATATATATATATATATATATATATATATATATATATGAACTAAAAATATACAAAAAAAACAAACAAAATAATCCAAACAGATAATGAAATTTTTATTTGGATTAGTTATGCTCTTATGTCGGACGTTTTTTTCTATGTTGAATTTTATATGTTCTAATGTTAATAGTGTTTTATAAATAAGTCCTGATGATGGTCTAAAATAGACCGAAGCGTCCGACGTTGACTTTATATTAACATTAATACAGCATAATTATATATTAAGATTTTTGTTTGTTTTTTCTGTATATTTTTCTTCATACTGTCGGATCTATATCCATATATTTGCTTACATATATATATATATATATATATATATATATATATATATATATATATATATATTGATATAATAGAATATGCATACACCTGAGTTCCCCCTCACTGGAATATGATTGGCTGGTGTCCGTCATAAATACAGACAGCCGTGTAGGTTCGACAGTGTTTAAGTCTATAACGACGCCCATTGGACTACGCCATTGATCTACACACCTTACCTGCGACTACGATGCATACCAGTCGATTATTGCTACCGTATTCTACTTAGTTATAGTGGCCAAAACCACTTAGTGACTTCGATCAAATATAACACTTTCCGGGACATATCATATCATATATATATATATATATATATATATATATATATATATATATATATATATATATGTATGTATAAAA
>CAHIKZ030000198.1:1200000-1215000 GCA_903632075.3 Acanthosepion pharaonis
TATGTGTGTCTGAGAGTCTGTCCGTCTGTGTGTATGTGTATTGCGCGTATACACATATAACCACGAAACTCCGGCGTAAATATGACTTAAGTTTTACATATTGATTCTCTATCTCTGTCTCCGATATTGAGCACTCTACCACAAAACCTGCTCGACTTAAGTGACTTTTTATCAGCAAACCACGGAAAAACCAGCAATTTGGGCTTCAAAAACAGCATTTCAAATTAAAACTAAAGTGAACGTTGACAATGTCACTCAGAAGACGAAGTTAAGTTTTCCTTTTATCCATATTCATAATTCTCATTTAACAGATATACTCTATCTGAAATTTTTTTCACGCACACACACACACATATATATATATATTAAATTATATATTAAATGAACAAAATATATATATACGGAGAGAGAATATATATATATATATATATTTCTATATATATACGGAGAGAATATATATATATATATATATATATATATATTCTCTCTCCGTATATATATATTTTGTTCATTTAATATACTGTTAAATACTTTTCATGTTTCTCTTTGTAAGATGTTATTGTGTGATGCCCATATAGTAGTGGCGTTTATTTTGAATCGCGCGAAAGGAACGTGGCTGTAATTTTATTTGGCGACCATCTAGCAGTTTATTTTCATTGTTAAATAAAGTAAAATTAAGAATAGGTTACAGTTGTTTTATACAGACTCCTTCTCTCACAGCGAAATATATATTGTATAAATTAATGGCTGGTGCCTCATGGAATCCAGACTTTTATATATATATTTATATAGAGATAGATAGATAGATAGATAGATAGATAGATACCAACGTGCTGTCATAGAAAGGCACAGAGAGATAAATGGATTGGAACAGTGTGTGTGTGTGTGTGTGTGTGTGTGTGTGTGTGTGCTTGGGTGTGTAAAAAAAAGAGAGAGTTCTGGAATGAGAATTAAAGCAAAAATTAAAGCAAAAATTAAAGCAAAAATTAAAGAAGGAATAATCTGAAAGAGACGAGAAATTTCATTTGAACTTCTGAAATCGCTTTGCTATGAGACGGCACCGCGAATACAGGTCGATTCGAATGAAGCCCAGCGCTTTCATGTCCGGAAAAGAGAAAAGCCCAGCGGGAATAAAAACACGAAATGTGAAGTACGAAACGAAGTAATGAAGCAACGATGCTGAAAATTAAAAGTAAATGAAAAATCGGAAATCGACTTTCGAAAACTGAAACAAGCAATAATGCTAACATTTATACAAACATTTATACAAGACAAACACGATATATAATTCGCCATGTACACCCACACATACAACCACCGACCGCAAGATGTGTACAAATACACACACAAACACACACACACACACACACACACACATATATATATATATATATATATATATATATATATATATATGTTTTGTGTGTGTATGTAGACATATATATATATATATATATATATATATATATATATATATATATATATATATGTTTGTGTGTGTGTATGTAGACATATGAGTGCTGGAAAGCTGTCAGCTCAGTTTTAGGATGTGGAGAAATTTATAAAGCATGAATAAATTTCTGCTGATACACACACATACACATACACACAGCGTCTTGGGTATGACGATAAACTACGTTCGTGTCCTGGGTAAAACGATAAACTACTTCCGTGTCCTGGCTAAGACGATAAACTCCGTACAACAGCAAACCTTCTGATCACGAGGTTTTTAGGAGCGTAGAAATACCTCTTAATTGCTGGTGCTCCCAGGTTCATCCTGACCCGAGATGTTAAGGGTCCCAGCTATGGGTTAACAGTTAACCACCAAACTGGGGTCAAAATACTTATGAAAGTGTAAAAATAGGTTTTGATACCAGATAAAGATCTCCATCAGTTGAAATGGACTAATATACATCCAGTCTACGAAGATGGAGATTTTTATTAGTTGGCTAGAGTCTAATCTTTAGCCGAATTACGAAGATGGAGATGTTTATTAATTGACAATGGACTAACCTTCATCCAGTCTCCGAAGATAGAGGTCCTTATTAGTTAAATATGTTCTAATCTTCAGCCAGACTAGGAAGGTGGAGATCCTTATTAGCTGACTATTGTCTAATCTTCAGCCAGTCTCGAAGATGGAGATCTTTATTAGTTGACAATGGTCTAATCTTCAGACAGTCTACGAACATGGAGAACTTTATTAGTTGACTATTGTCTAATCTTCAGACAGTCTACGAACATGGAGAACTTTATTAGTTGACTGTGACCGAATCTTCAGCCAGGTCTACAAAGATGGGGGAAGGTTCCATGTTAATGGAGTGTTCTTTGCCACACATCATGTGCAACAAAATGGTCTGCTGTGGATGAAGATGTTCAACTGTTCGCAGATTGGTCAGTATAACGTCCCAATCTCAATATAACTGAACCATTCTGGTGGGAACTGAATAAACTACTACTCCAACGAAAAACCAAATGCTTTGAGATTACTGCCAAGAATAACGCGGAAGATATCCCGATGAGAAAGCCTGGACGTTGTTCCATTCAATGCCACATTGAATTGAGGCAATGATTTGGGCGAAAAGCAACAATATTATTTACTAACTCCATACTTTGACGTCTTGAAGTTTCTGTAATAATAAAGAACACTTTGGAAAAAAATGTTAACTTAAGAAAAGAGCGAAAAAGTGAAATGTTCTCTGGTGCCCTAGTATGTTTACATGGACGTTATTTTAGCATCGTTATTCATAAGATGCATCCAACATATAGCCTAAACGAAAATGCAATAACTTAAAAATTATTAAATTTATTGAGAACAGCATACTGATAATCTCTTTTGATTTTAGGGTACAATTAACAAAAGTAATGGATTTAATGAGTCCGAAATTTTTTAGACGGGAGTATATATATATATATATATATATATATATATATATATATATATATTATATATATTAAAGTAATTCATCGAGTCTAGAAGAATCCTCAACAGAACGGAAAAGCACTGGACGGCCGCTTTGACTTATAAATCGACTTCTGAGTTCCGCGTGATTATATATATATATATATATATATATATATATATATATATATATATATATATGTATATGTATATATATTCATACATGTTTCATTAAATAATATAGACAAGTGTTGTCTATTTATTTTATGTAAATTCTTTTCATAACGTATGAAGAAATATACTCATAAGATGTACTATATTTATGGAATAAAGTGCTCAATATCAGAGATAGAGCGTATGTAAATATAAAAGTGAACATAGAAGCCAACACGACAGTCTGTTTCATGCTAGATGCAATCGTCAGGCCACTGAAGATTGCATCTAGCATGAAACAGACTGTGGCCTGTAAGTGTGGTCTTCTATGTTCACTTTATATATATATATATATATGTGTGTGTGTGTGTGTGTGTGTGTGTGTGTGTGTGTGTAAGGGTCAACGACAATAGGAAAACTGTATTATTAGCCGATGCGTTTCGACCAATGTGGATTTTTCAAGACAACACCGAAATGAATTCATTGATAACAAAGTAACTATTAACAACAAACAAATGTCCTTAGCAACTAGAAGAATATCACCTTTCCTAACAGAATTACTACCCTTCCAAGTCAACGTACACAACTCTGTCAAGAAATCAAAAGAAACCGTCAACGCAACTAGTTTCTAAGGACATTTTGTTTGTTGTTAATAGTTACTTTGTTTTCAATAAATTCATTTCGTTTATGCCTTGAAAAATCAACATTGGACGAAACGTGTCAGCTAATAATACAGATTTCCTAGTGTCTTTTAACTTTACAAACACACGCACGCACGCACACACACATATATATATATATACATATATAATCACGCTAAATCCTGAGTCGATTTTCGATAAGTATTGTGAACTTTAAATATTTTAAATAAAATAATTATTGCTCGAGGTAATCACTGAGCACTTTTTTGTCAACAAAATATATTTGTCTTGACGTAAATTAAATCATAATTTTATGTATATCAATAGGCGTCGTTATTTTAGTATATACATGGCTTTGCCCACACACACACACACACACATATATATATGTATATTTATACATATATCTATACATATGTGTGTGTGTGTGTTTTCCTTTGAAATTGATGAAATAATCGAGATACAAATAATAAAAGAAAAGTAATCCTTTCATATTTTCTTTGTATTTTTCAGAATCTTATTTTTTATTTAATCTTGGTCGCCTAAGTGTTTCGTGTGACCTTATACTCAATTTTATGCCGTATATATTTTCTAATTTTATAAATAGTTATCCCTTTTCAAATCAAATTAAGTACCGACAAAAGAACGGCAGGAAATAAGATTACATTTTTTTTTCTTCATCTTTGGCATTTGTTTTCCTTGAGGAATTAATTTTGACAATTAAATCTTTTGTAGAATCGCCCTTACGCATTTCGCTTTTGATATGAAATTTTTAATTTTAATTTTCTTTTTGGTTTTGTTCGTCAAAATTACTGCTCGTTTCCTCGTTCCTTTAACCTTAAAAAAAAAAATAACTATAAGAAAATTAGCACATTTTGTATCAAATCATTTTCATATCTCTACAGCAGCGTAAACTCAAAACATATCTCAAGTAGAACTCGTACATACAATCCATCGTTCGAGATACAGATAATGTTTCCGCTTGCATCAATATGTAGACAAAGTCTCGGTTTTACATTTGTGTCAGAAAGCTTACTTATAGGTCTGTTTTTTTTTAAAACTAGTGTCAAAAAGCTAGCATCAAAAATAGACAACTGTTTGGTTCTTTGAATTTGTTTAGTTTGTTTTTTATATGTCCCGGTGTAGCTAAGTGGTTTCGGCTACTGTCACCGAATAGAACAATCTAGCAGGTAGCCGTAATGGTACTGGAACTCGTCGTAGTCGCAGTCAATAGGTGTAGGCAATAGGCGTAGACTAATAGGATAGCCAATGGCGTAGTCCAATGGGCGTCGTCCTGTACCTCTACATCAGCCTGTATTTATGGCTGATACCAGCCAATCATATTCCTTTGAGGGGGAAGACAGGTGTATGCATATCCATTACATAAGTTTTACGGTATATCAACCACGGTGTGTTATTTAATGCCGACAATATTTATTGCTGTAATTTCTTTTTAATCAAAAAGGTATTGCTGGTAATAATGTATTGCTGATAATATTTTTTCTTTCATAGTTTTTTTGACCCTTAGTGTGTGGGTTAATTATTTTACCCATAGCTGATAACCTAACAGGTGCTACCACACGGGGTCAGGGTGTACCTGGGAACACCAGCAATTAAAATGTGGTCCACGCTCCTCAAAACCTGATCAGAGTCCTTGCTGTCTGGTCTTATCCAGGACACGGATTTGATTTATCGTCTTACCCAGGACGTGGATGTCGTCCTGGGTATGACGATAAACTACATCCGCATTCAGGGTAAGACGATAAACTACGTCCAACAGCAAGGCCTCAGATCAGGAGGTTTTGAGAAGCGTGGAACCACCTATTAATTGCTGGTATTCCCAGGTCCACCCTGTCCTAGGGTTTTAGCACCTGTTAAGGTCACAGCTATGGGCAAATAGTTAACCCTGAAACTGAGGTAAAATGCATTATGTAAGTGTAAATATAGGTTTTAATACCAAAAATACTTTGTAAAAAATTATTACAGGAAACAAATTTTTTAAGAAAAAAATTATTACCAACAAAATGTTTTTGAAAATAATATTACCATCTATACAATTTTGTGGGAAAAAATATTACCAGAAATAGATTTTGACAAAGCAAAAATATTACCAGGAAAAAATGTCGGCATTAAATGACCCATTGAGGTTGATATGTCGTAAAACAAACCAAACCAAACCAAACCAGGACGTGGATGTAGTTTATCGTCTTACCAAGGACGAACAAATGTTTGGGTTTACATTAGAATCGAAAAGGGTAGTTATAGGTCTGTTTTTACATTAGTGTCAAAAAGCTAGACTTATGCCCAATTTATGCTAGCATCAAAAAGTAGACAAACGTTCGGTTTTACATTAAAGTCGAACTGTAGTCCTAAATCTGGTTTACACTAGACTTAAATAGCTAGACATAAGTCCACATTTGTTTTTACTCTAAAGTCAGGAATATAGATAGCGTTATTGTTTACACCAGTTAAACACTTAGACATAAGCCCGGTTTGCATTAGACTCAATGTAACCCTAGGAGAAAATATCTGGAAATGGGTATAAAAGATTTAATATGCCTATTTTTTTTTTTTTAAGGAAAGAATGTCGACCTATTCTGTTTGGTGCGGTCTCGTTCCCCTTAACTTTTGCGCATAAGGTCACAGTGGATTATTTTAAACTTTCTAAAAAATACCAGGATGTATCCAACGGAATCTTGCTTACCAGACAGATAGCACATGGTTCTTGAAAATGACTGAGACAGTTGACAGTGTTAGAATCAAAAGAATAAAACAAACTTGAACTTCGGATAGTTTAATAAAAAAATTATGATAAAAAGTGAGAACAACAGGCCTTGTCGGTAGAAATTAAACAACATTTGTGTGTGTTTATATATATATATATATAATCGACTCCCCCGTCGAATTGGACGTATGAGGGTCAAGCAAATCAGCTCCCAGGAAACCGACAGCCCGACAACAGCACATGAGAATTGATTATAGTGGTGAAGGCTTCGTGCAGGACCATCCACATTTTTTGAAGGGACGAATACAGAGACCTGGTGCACTAAATGCCACAAGGTCCCCAAACGACCCTCTGCAGGTTTTGAATTCAGAGTTGTCCTTCTCTTAGACCAGTTGCCATCCAAGGCTATAGAACCCAGTCTGTCCTGCTATTTACCCATAGCTGGAGGGAGAAGAAGAGGATTCACATCTTCTCCAAGGGTATTAACACGTAAGTGAATGTAATGGATTCGAGTGGAATTCGAACTCGGCTCTGCGATTCCTCAATCCAAGCCCAAGCGGCTGTCCATTACTTCCCCGTGCCTCCCCCCCTCTCTAAATGTAGGACGAAATGGCAGTCCAGTGCTTTCTGCATTCTATTGAGGTTTTTCTAAACTCTATGAATTACTTAA
Organism: Acanthosepion pharaonis; assembly: GCA_903632075.3. Lineage (NCBI taxonomy): Eukaryota > Metazoa > Mollusca > Cephalopoda > Sepiida > Sepiidae > Acanthosepion > Acanthosepion pharaonis. Next base: position 1,207,089 of record CAHIKZ030000198.1, read on the forward strand.
TTATATAATTATATAATATATATATATATGAATTACTTAATTATATATATATATATATATATATATATATATATATATATATATATATATATATATATATATATATATATATATATATATATCGTTTCGTTCTATGTAACTTTCCGTCCTCCAATAAAAAGTAGCCTCGCAGGTTTCACGTACGATTTCATTTACATATCTTTTTCACTGCTCTTTGAACTGTCATAGGTGAAATTCCTCTCTCACGTGTCAAAGTTCTTATGGGTCTTTTCTAATTGATCTCTTTAGCTGAAGGTGAAATGATATTACCTCTTCCTGTTGTGACATACTGATCCATTTTTCCTCTCTACTTTTCCCTCTTTTTTAAACTTATTTACCGTTCTCTTGATGGACTTTGAACATGGAAGCCAGTGTATGAATATTGGTACCATTACTGAAGGTCTGAATGATCTTTTTCCGCTCACCATTGCTCAGTTAGGAAGACAGTGGGGCTGACACAAAACGATTTTAAACTATTCTTTTTCTGGCTGAATAGCTCAAAGGGTTCTTCCGTGTTTCGTACGACAAATGGTGTCAAGATGGCTAAACGTCTCATCTGAAAACCTGGAAAAGATAAACTTAATTGGATTAGTGATTTTTTTGTTTTTTCTTTTTTTTAGATATTAAACATTTTGTGGGATGGACAATTATGCTGTTACACGAATTGGACAATTTTGCTGTTACACGAATTGGACAATTTTGCTGTTACACGAATTGGACAATTTTGCTGTTACATCCGGTATATTCTTACTTTTTGAATTGTAATAACTTTTCCTACAATAACTTATACATGGTGATTATTCTAATCATTTATATTATAAAAATATTTTCCCACACAATTCCAATCAAAGTAACAATTCGATCAGTGATTTTACATTAATAATTAGAATTCTGAGTAAAATTCATTATTAACTTTTATCTTTTGATTGGTTTGGTTCATTTTTTTACAATATACCAACCTCAATTATTTAATGCCGACAAGATTCTTAGGATATGTTCGTATGAATATAATATATATTTTTTGTAAGAAATCAGTTTGGAGATCAAGATCAATATTCATTGAAGTATATTTTGTAAATAGGTAAAAATGTATTGCTGGTAATATTTTTTTTTAAAATGTATTGCTGGAATTTTTACTATAAAAATCTATTTTATACTTTTATAGTGTTTTGAGCCCAGCTGGGACCCTAACAGGTGCTACCATCCCGGGAATCTGGGAACAATAGCAATTAATAGATGTTTCCATGCTCTTCAAAGCCTCCTGATCAGATGCCTTGCTACCGAATGTAGTTTATTGTTCAAACACGCCGCTCTGAACAACAAAGCACATAATAATGATTCCTCATCTGAAACATTCCGATAAAACCGGCGAAATATCCCCAAAATACACCTTCGGGAGTGGGTAAATATTAATTTCGATCTAAGTTGGACAAAACAATGTGGAACTATTGAGTGACCATCAAGTTCACCAGACATATCACCACCAGACTTATTCTTGTATATTGAAAGATCTTATTTATAGGCAAAAACAACGAAAATAATTGCTGAATTAAAATACTTTCTAGTCAGTTTTTTTTTTCTGTTATTAATGTAGAAGTGTTTATTTTGTTTTACGATATATCAGACTCAATGAGTTATTTTATACCAACAAGATGATTAGAATATGTTTGCCTGAATAAATATGTATTACTTGTAAGAAATCAGTTTGTAGATCAGGATTCATTGACGTATTTTAGAAAAGAGGTTTTTTGTCGAGTCAAATGTATTGCTGGTAATATTTTTTTCCAAAAATGTATAGCTGGTATTTTTACTTTAAAAATCAATTTTATACATTTATAGTGTTTTGGCCCCAGTTTGGTGGGGGTTAACTATTTTCCCATAGCTGGGACCCTATCAGGTGCTACTACCCCGGGTCTAGGCGGACCTGTAAATAACAACCATTAAAATGTGGTCGACGCTCCTCAAAACCTCGCGATCAGAGGCCTTGCTGTCGGATGTAGTTTATCGATCAAAGACGTTTTGTCATATTTTTTTGATAAATTTTGGACAAAAGGCCTTCATTATCGGGGCCCAGTGCTGTAATCCAGCAGTTTGCATTAATAATTTTAAACCTTTTTTTTACTTTAATGATCTTTTTGGTAGTCGAAAAATTCTCAACAATAATTCCACGTGAATATTTGGATCCAGTGTCAACGAACTGAAAAGCATATGGCAAGGAGATAGTTTCTAATCGAAGTGACGGTTCGATCAGTCACCTTACAGTAATAATTTTAAGCTTGAGTAAGATTCCTTACCAACAGCGTCCGTTCAACTTTTGCAGTTTAATTATTACCTGTCATTTATGAAAGTGTTAGGCGTACACACTTCTAGCGAGTTTCTGAATGCTTGAAAGTTTTCTTCGCTGACAGTCTCACAGGTTAACCTGATAAAGGTCGGCATAAAAGAAGAACATTGTTCGGATGACCAGCATGACCCGGATTACATCGGGTGGCCCTACCAATTTCTTGTAAACTATGGCTATGAATAAGTGAAGCTGCCATCTTGAAATCAATCCCTGAATGGGGATCATTATCATCTGACCATAAATAGGCGACAGACGCACAATTAGATAATGGCGTAGAAAGGGAAGAGAAACAAAAGAAAGAAAGAAAGAAAGAAAGAAAGAAAGAAAGAAAGAAAGAAAGAAAGAAAGAAAGAAAGAAAATGAGAGACGTAATTCGGATTCGGAAGAAGAAAGTGAAAAAGAGAAACTATTGGATAAAAAGAAGACAAAGAAAAGAAGAAGGTGTAAAAGGAAGTAGGAGAAGAAAAGGAGAAAAATGAGGAGAAGAAGAAGAAGAATCCTGAGACCGCAGAAGACGAAAGATAACTATATAAAGAAAAAACGAAAAAGAAAGAATTGAAAGAGGAAAAGAGAAAAGAAAAACAATTGTGAAAGAAAAAGAGAAACTATGTTAATAATAATAAGAAGAAGAAGAAGAAGAAAGAAAGAAAGAAAGAAAGAAAGAAAGAAAGAAAGAAAGAAAGAAAGAAAGAGAAGCGGAAGAAGTTGAGTCAGAAATAGGAACATATTGAAAGATAAAGAAGATGAAGAACAATAATGGAGAAACTATTGAAAGAGAAAGAAGAAAAAGAAACTAAAGACTAAAAGGGAAGGAGAAATTATTGAAAATCAAAAAAAAAAGGAAGAAAAAAGAACGATTTAAAACTTTATTGAAGAAAGAAAATAAACGAATAAGTAAAGCCAGATAAAGCTACCTTTGAAAAATTAAGGAAAAAAGATATTTGAGATGGTGACGTTTTCTTATAACAAGAAAAATTTAAGCAAATGAATAAAAAAAAAAAATCCGAATAACTAAACGAAAGAAAGAATGGATATAAAAACGAGGAAAAAGTGGGAAAGAAAAATCCGAGAAAGAAATTTAAAGAAAAGCAAGAAGAAGAAGAAGAAGGAGAAGAGAATTAAATTTATGATGAAGGAAGATTCGTGATAGATGTTGAAGAAGGAAAAGAAGAAAGTAAGTGACGTAGAGGCAATAAGAGAATTTTAAAAGAAGTATTCTAACAGATAGAAAACGAAAACACTGAAGTAATGAATAAAAGAAAGAAAGAAAGAATGAAACAAACTTAAAAAAAAAGGAAGGAAACGTTCAATAGAAAGTACTCTGTTTAAATGGTAGAAATGAATGAATGACTTGAACAATGTATGACTAATCAGTCCCAGCGAGCGATGGCGTTGGTAATGGTCAGCAGGGTGGATGGACATCTTGATGAGTTAATCCGGCCAATTGTCTCTTTTAAAAATTGGTTCTGAAATGAACTCGGTTTGGAGTTGTACGGGACTTTATATGCCGGTCACTAAGGGAATTCTGAAAGCATAATAGCCGGAGAAACCCAAAAGACGCCGTAAATTGAATCAGAGTTAGATGGACCAGCGTTGAACGGACTAAGCGAATCGGCTTTGATGAAGCGTAACCAAGCATTTTGTGAAATGCTGACTGAAAGAGGCACTAAATCGAGGTATTTTTCCAGTGCGCATGCGTATTTGTGCCAGAACAGACGCATGCGTGGTTGTACAAGTGTGCGTGCGCACGTTTGCTGAGATCTGTGTATATACACGTCTGGTTTTCTCAATGAGCGCCTGCGTATTGGTAGAATAAAATTACAAAGCTGGGTAACCATGATATTCTACAAGTGTCAGCATACATCAAATCTACAGGTTAAGCAATACAAAGAGATCCGATTCGGGGATGGGAGTACAACAATTTATCGTGACTCGAAAGCCATCATCAGAAAAATTGGTAAAATTCGTTAACATTCCAGTGACAAATAAAACGAAAAATATACCTTTGTGTTGGGTAATGGAGATCGTTTGGCTGAGTGTTGTCACTGAATAGAGTTCGATCCTTATTGGCTCTATCATAGTAAACTAAGATAATAAATAAAGAAAATTAGACACTCTTTTGATTCTTTGCTCTCTTACATTCACATTACATTTCTATGGTAATCACTAAAGTTAAGCAGCTTCGAGCCTGATCATTACCTAGATAGGTGACCAGTTGGGAATACCAGGTGCTGTAAGCTTGGCTGTGCGGATAGATTAATCGATAATGGCTCGAAATTTTTAATCGCAGAGTCGAGTTTCAGTTTTGTTCTTTATATTTACTTACGCGCAAATATACTTGAGAAAGGCATGAATCCACCTCTTCTCCTCCAGCTATGGGTTAATTAGAAAGACTTGCCTCACTAAATCATTATTATCTCAAAAAAATTCTTATATAATCTAAAAATATTTTCTGGCTTTAAATAACATGCAAAGCATTGATAGGCCATAGAAAGCGAATAAATCAATCAATGAAATACTGATTAGCTATAGAAGCATGTCTTTTACATTTATTTCCATTATGTATAAATGTGTAGACTAAATTGGCCACAAAATCAGTGATCATTTTATATATTTATTGTCATATAGAATTGATCCCTCACTTAATATCCACACCATAATTTCTTGCTTCTTTATCAAATATTGATTAGGTATGAATCCACATCTTCTCCCTCCCAACTAGGGGCGGGGGTAATTAGTCAGACTTGTATCACTAAATCATTATTATCTCAAATAAAAATTATTTCAATCTAAGAATATTTCCTGAGTTTAAATAACACGCAAAGGCTCGATAAACTGTACAAACGAATCAATCAATATACCGGATAATATTAAAGTCATTTACTTATGTGCCATGCGTGTTACATGCTTAGGCGATCATGTATCTTTCGATACATGAATGACGAGGCAGATTTTTCCCGGCAGTATGTTGTCATTTCTTTCTGCTGTAGATCCAAGGCTATAGAATCCGGTCTGTTCTGCTATTTATCCATAGCTGGGGGAGAAGAAGATTCATACCTTTCCCAAGGGTATTAGAACGTAAGGGAATTAAATGGATTTGAATGGTAATATTAAAAATGTCTTTACGTTCGTCATTCATTGACCAATCAGCCAGTTCTAGCGTCGGTTGAAATTTCAAAAATCTTTCTCTTCAAAATTTTTTTCAGGAAAATAAGTTTCTCAAGCCAATTGTACAGATGCATGTTGGGATTTCTTCCGAGACAATAAAATAGGCCACCTCTCATTCTCATTTGACTTTGTTCTGATCTTTCTTGTCTTAAAGCCAGAACACTGCCGTTGTACAGATGAATGATGGGATTTCTTCCTAGCTAATAGAATAGGCCACTTCTCATTCTCATTCTCATTTGAATTTGTTCTGTTCGTTCTTGTCTTAAAGCCAGAACACTGTAATTGTACAGATGCATGCTGGGATTTCTTCCTAGCCAATAGAATAGGCCACTTCTTGTTCTCATTTGAATTTGTTCTGTTCTTTCTTGTCTTGAAGCCAGAACACTGCAATTGTACAGATGCATGCTGGGATTTCTTCCTAGCCAATAGAATAGGCCACTTGTCATTCTCATTTGACTTACTCCTGTTCTTTCTTTTCTTGATGTCAGAACACTACAATGACTTGTTTGTATCCCTTTTCTCGGCACTTTCTAGTATCGATGTGGATGTTCTTCCCAACCTTTTGTCCTAAGTCGTGTGGAAGGTTCACATCTTGATTGTATCATTACTTTCTCTTCGAGAAACATGCGCTTGATGCTGCTGTTGAATGCCATCAAGTGATGTGGTGTCTGTTATTTGGTACCGTTCTTTGTGATTATGTAGCGCCAGTCCACGAGCTTCTAAGAAACATTGATCCCCGCTAAAACCTACAGACTTCATTCACGCTAAAGTATTTTTACTCGTTGATCCGAGAAAGTGGTTGACTGCAGCCAACAGTTTAGATATTTTTAGATAAGTTATTTGAGAACATGAATCGAGTTCTCAAGAGTTCTTTTATTCAAGCTGCATTAATTCAAACGAAAAGATTTAATTGTTCTATTGTAAATACATTAGGATTAAATAGATAGATAGATAGATAGATAGATAGATAGATAGATAGATAGATAGATCTTGAAGGTTCGAGATAATACAGTATATATATACAGGATGTTAAATCAAAATCCGACACTTGAGAAAAAGAAAACGAAATAGGCAATAAAAACAAAAGTTGTATATGCAGAGACCCGACAGTTTATTTAGCAACAGTTAGAGTTACATACTACATTATTTTTCAATGGAACCAGCGGCGGCGGCGACCATCTCAAGGCGAGCGCGAAATGAGTCACACGCTTTGACGACCTTGTCCGTAGCGGCGTGTTGTGGGCATGCTTGGTGGTCTTGGCCACGATCACGCACCAGAAGAAATAGTCAAGTGAGCAGGTCGGCCACAAGTCCCGGGACCAGTGGTGAGAAACAAAACACTGTTGAGCAGCCACGCCTGGGTCGTCTTGGCCTTGTGTGTAGCGAGGGGGACGTCATGCCTACGTTCTTCTTTCAAAAGGGCCTGAGAGTCACCGCAGAGATCTATCAGGAGGTGATGAGGAGCGTGGTGAAGCCCTGGATGGACAAGATCGCCGCCGGACGCCCCTACATCTTCCAGCAGAACTTCGCTCCTGCACAAAGGGATAAAACGACCCAAGCGTGGCTGCTCAACAATGTTCCTCACCACTGGTCGCCGGACTTGTGGCCACCCTCCTCACCTGACTGCAATCCCCTTCACTATTTCTTCTGGGGCGTGATCGAGGCCAAGACCAACAAGCACGCTCACAACATGGTCGACTCTCCGAAGGCTGTCATCGTGGAGGCGTTCGCCACCATGAACAAGGACTTGGTCAAAGTGTATGACTCATTTCACGCCTGCCTTAAGATGTAGTGGCGGTTACACTGAAAAATAATGTAATATGTACCTCTTGCTAAATAAGCTGTCGGGTATCTGTATATAAAACTTTTGTTTATATTGCCTATTTCGTTTTATTTTTGTCAAGTATCGGATTTTTAAAACACCTATATATATATATATATATATATATATATATATATATATATATATATATATATATAAATGATAATATGAAGACGGAGAGGAAATGTCTAAGGATTAGTGGTTGGTAGTAGTTTGGTTCACCCAGCCGAGAATTGATTCTATAATTTTGAGATTTTATATTGGGTTGTATTTTACATTGACCTATACCGTTTGACCTTTCTTTACCCATTCCTTCCTCTCTCACCTTCCCTCCCCACTACCAATCTAATATGTCTGTGTGGTGTATTTCTACCATTTTCGGAGGAGATTTCGATCTGAGGAGTTGAACACGTGGTTGTTGACGAAATAAATTACAATCGAAATGGATAATTAAAAGCTCCGTCTTCTTATTATCATTGTAATGTTCTGTAGTCTACATTGAGCTCTCCCTGGATTTATATTCTCCTCGGAATTATCCC
>CAHIKZ030000198.1:1220000-1232500 GCA_903632075.3 Acanthosepion pharaonis
TGCGCTGCTAAAATAAAAACCCGTTCGTTGTGTACAGATACAAAGAAATGGAAACCATTTCTAAGTGTACTGTATTTCGAACTCTCAAATTAATAGCCTAAATTACGTGCTAATACCATTGGAAAAGGAATTAATCCTCCTCTTCTCATGGATAAATAGCAGGACAGACCGGGTTCTATAACATTGGGTGGCAACTGGTCTACCGGAGAAAAGAATGGCAACCTACTGCGGGAAAAAAATCTGTCTCGTCAGTCATCTATCGAAATATACATAATCGCTTATGCGTGTATCACGCATGGCACATCACTGAGTAATATTATTATTATTATTATTATTATTATTATTATTATTATTATTATTATCATAATAGTATTAGTAGTATTAGTATTATTAGTATTATCAGTAGTAGTTAGTAGATAACAAATCAAATAAATCAGTATGATTTAGATTTTGTAGAAATTGATAATAAGGTTCACTGCATGGCAGCTTGCTACAGATATACATTAATATATCAGAGAGAGAGAGAGAGAGAGAGAGAGAGAGAGAGAGGAGGCGCGGTGGATACCGGCTCGGATTGAGAAATCGGAGAGCCGAGTTCGAATTCTAGTCGAATCCATTACATTTGCTTAAGTGCTGATATACCCTTGGGAAAGGTATAAATCTTCTTCTTCTCCCCCACCACCTATGGGTAAATATCACGTCAGACCGGGTTCTGTAGCCTTGGATGGCAACTGGTCTACCGCAGAAAGCTGTGGCAACCTACTGCGGGAAAAATCTGTCTCGTCAGTCATGTATCGAAAGATACATGATCGCGTAAGCGTGTATCACGCATGGCACATAACTGACTTAAATTCCTTTACGTGCTAATACCTTTGAGAAAGACATGAATCCTCTTCTTCTCCTCCCAGTTGTGTAAATAGCAGGACAGATCCGGTTCTAAAGCCTTGCATGGCAACTGGTCTACCGCAGAAAGAAATGGAAAAAAACTGTGGGAAAAAATCTGTCTCGTCAGTCATGTATCGAAAGATACATGATCGCCTAAGCGTGTATCACGCATGACACATCACTGATTAAGAAATTTGAAACCCTCAGGGTAAAGGTATGAATTTTCGTTCCCTTACTAGGAAATATCCAACATTTATTGGCCGAACTCTCGGATTAAATTTCCAATATCCTTCTTTTAAAACAGCTTTTCAGAAAATTAGACTTCTGACATCCACTAACTGTTATCGCTCTTTCTATTATTAATGGTTGTTTCTTTATGTTATGGTCCAGGTTCTTGTACCACGGTGATGCTCCAAGGTAGAACCAATAAAGAAGAACTCGAACACGGATATGGAATAACACAGATATATTACAAACAGGGATATATACAGAGAAGTAGAAAGTGTTTGTACAAACAATCAGGTTTAGTAGGGAGAACAATGTAGTCTCGACCAGTATCACTATTCCAATGTCTTGTAGTAATTGTCTGATCGCGACTCTGTTTCGGACTACCTCTGACTCGACTGACTGACTGACTCGCTCTGACTGACTGACAGACTCCTGACGGACTTCTGCCGGACCTTACTCCAGACTTCAGACTGAACTCTGCACTCCCTGCTTCCTCTTGAGGCGCAGTATTTATTACGTATGGAATAGTCCATTATGTTATTATGGGTAAGGTCCCATAACACTTTCTTAACCTTTTCTTTGAAGGTCGTGCGAAACGTCAATATTTTATGTCTTCAGTTAACTCGTGCTCCCTTTGGCACAGTTCTTTGTTTGTGATTCTGTCGGGTCAGTCCACGAGGTTCGAAGAATGCCATTCTTCTTCAAGAACCATAGGGTTTAATATCTTGGATCAAGTTTTAATCATTGATCTCAGAAAACAGTTCTATAAAGCTAATATACTTTTGTGCAGCGTTTCTTAAACTATGGATCGCGACCCCAAATGGGGTCACTAAGCGAAATTCTGAGATCGCGAAAATTAAATTCAAACACCTGAATTTCGGTTTATATGTTATTTCCCAAACGCCCAATAATTAACGTGATGCGACACACAAGCGATGCAGCAATAAAACACGTGTGCGACGCCGTTGTGACTCGTGCAGTGCTGTGACAACGGATGTATTTTCTGTGGAGTTGGTTAATACCTGGTGTCGCGAAAAATCTCGTCATCAAAAATTGGGGTCATGAACGAAAAACGTTTAAAAAGCGCTGAATTAAACTCTTTTTTTTTCGTGGATATTCGTATTTAAGTAGATTCTTTATATATTTGTAGCATTCGTTGATAGAACAACATCATTGTAACTTCAAGTCATTTCTTTATCTGTAAGGAGATTATCCAGAATTCACTGCCATAAAGCAGATTAGATATTTTAGTCCAGGTTTCTTTGTTTCTAAGGACATTTTCTTATCGCTTAATAATTTGTTAAGTTTCTGTGACCTTTCATTTCTTTGATCTACTATCTGTTTTCTTGTCACTTTTTGCCTGTATCTTCTCATAATCTTACTTATCCATCCTTCCAATTTTAGTCGTTTTTGCCCCTTTAGACCAGAGCTTCTTAAACTGTGGTTCGCGACCCCAAGTGAGGTCGAGTAGCGAAATGCTGGTGTCGTGAAAATTAAATTCAAACACCTGAATTTCGGTTTATATGTTATTTCCCAAACGCCCAATCACACAAGCGATGCGGCAATAAAACGCGTGTGCGACGCCGTTCTGACTCGTGCAGTGCTGTGACAACGGATGCATTTTCAGTGGAGTCTTTTAATACCTGGAGTCGCGAAAAATCAGATCATGAAAAATAGTGTCTTGAATGAAAAAGTTTAAGAAGCACTCTTGAGACACGTGTTTGAATAGACGTTCTCTTAAACAATGGGCATTACATCTACTAGCCTGGGATAGAAAGCAAGTTCCCCTCTCCGGTAGGGTTCGAACCTGTGTCTCCTTTTGTAGGCGGAAACCATCGTCAGATCTGGTATATTTTAGACAACTCAGTGACAGATATTTTCATATCCCAACAAGATTCAATGACCCTTAATTCCATATGTGCATTCCTTAAAAGTTTAGCTGAACCTTGCTGGGACATGAAGCTCTCTGTGGCCGAGTGGTTTTAAACCCTCGTATCAGATGAATGCAATGCTGATGTTTTCTTTTATTAAAATTATTTTATATATATATATATATATATATATATATATATATATATATATATATATATATATATATATATATATATATATATATATATATTATATACACACACACATATATTATATATATGCTCTACAGAAATGGATGCAGATTTGAACCACGTAGTACTGACGTTTTCTTTATTAAAATTTTATATATATATATATATATATATATATATATATATATATATATATATATATATATATATATATATATATATAGTGAACCCCACCAATTCGCGTTTCAGCATTCGCAGCTCTACACATTCGCGGAATTTTCTGAAGAACACATGTATTTGTTATTCGCAGAAACTTGCGAATATTTGCGTGTTTTTCTGAAGAACATATGTACAAATTATTCGCGGAGAACTCCCTCGATTCGCGTATTTTTTTCCGTTACAACATATTTAAAATATTCTTGTATTATTTGCCTGTTATTTAAGTGACTGGAAACATGACTGGGCTTTGTTCTTTGTTAGGAGCTGTGGCTGGGGTCTTAAAAGTGGCTTATGCTAAGACTGGGGACATCAGTTGCTTTTAGAAAATGATTTAAATTTTATATCTTGTTACACATTTTATGTCTTGTGATATATTTTATACAGTATTTTCAGTGGTTGTATCGATCTATGCGTAATTAAAAAACGGTTATTGTATGTATGGAAGAAAATTTACGTTAAATATATGGTCATCAATACTAGTTATCAAAAATGTTTTTAAAAGGGTCCGAAATGTTTCTAAGAGATCGTGGAGAACCACTGACAATATTACAATTAAAAATATTAAAAAGAAAAGGGACTGAAAAAATAGCAAACAGTAAAATGCGTATAAGATTAGATATTTAAAAAATGAAAGAAGATAGGTTAAAATTAAGGTAGAAGACAGACTTATGACCAATAAAGAAAAACAAAAAATAAAGATTTACGATGAATAACGATGATATATAAGCAACAGAAAAGAATTGTTTCCCAGTAAAAATAAAAGAATGAAAGACAGAAATAACGTTTTTCCTAAGAATAATAATTTGAATAAAAGCCGAAAAACATAAATATTTGTCGTATTTTTATTATATACCCGAACATCCGAATATCAAACTATAATAAAATAAAATAAAATAAGTAAAGGTATGAATTCTAAATAAAACATTTTATATGTACATAAATCCAAAAGAGTTAAAAAGGAGTAAAAAATAGTTTTTAATTGAGTTTGGGTATTTGGTACAGAGAAAATAATGTAGTTTAGAAAAGACTTTCAGTAGACGGCCCGCTGTAAAAAGTGATGATTGTGAAAAGATTTTAAAATTGTTGGCCCAAAGAAAAAAATAAACAGTGGTTGGGAAAAGACTTTGATCGTCAGCGAAGATTCACCGACCGTCACTGCTGTTTTGTTGGAAATGATTCGTTTGGGGTCAATGACACCTGATCTTCAGCAAAGATTCACTGACCGTCTTTACTGTTGTCGGTGGAGATGATACGTTTGAAGTCGCCGATGCATATTTCTTTCACCTTACGCTGGTAGTCGGGAAGAAAAAGCTATGTAACCACGTTTTCTCTTGTTTTGTCAACGGCGTTGGGACAGTCGCACCTCTGCACTCGAAAGCCGAGATCTGTTGGATTTTATAAGAATTTTTTTCCCCAAAATAGGCACGAGATAAACAAGGTTTTATTTTTCCTCTGATCGGTCAATTTCTAACCAACAGACACTTTAATTTGGGATATTCGTAAATATTGTCTGTTATTAGGTAGAAAATATAGTTTGAACGTGTTTTATATGGTATGTATGTGAGTATGTAATTGTGTTTGAGATAGGATTTATTTTATATAGAATGACGATGGCAATTATGAAAGAGACACTACCAAAATACTTACGTTGAATAAAGAGTTAAAATGTAGAAATAAATAAATAAAAACAGAGGAAGAAATCATTTTACGGAAATAAAGATAAATTCTAAATAAGGGGAAAAGAAAAATGCAGCAGTTTTCTTTGGTAGTGTTTGGAGTGAAACGTGCAAAAACTGCCAAGAAAAAATAACAGCAAATTGGAATCCAAAAGCTAATGGCAAAAAAGAGGCAAAAGAAAATATGAAAGACGGAAAAGATAAAACTGACAATTAAGTCATTTCCTTTCGCTGTTGTTTTTCATTCCTTTTCAAGGCAACAATGACGAACAACTCCCGAAAAGAGTGAAGAATTTCCAAAACAAACATGGCGGCAAGTGAGGAAAAGATAAACACAATGGAATCGAAATGATGCTTATGCGCACACTCAACGTAGAAAAAGAGCTATGCGCATCGCAATCTCATGTAAATGCGTAAATTACCCGAACAGTGTTGTCAAAATAAAACGCTCGCTGTTAGAGAAATGTTTAACAAACTACACCGACTGTCAATTGGCTGTGTCGTGTGGTTTCACTTGTTTTTCCACTGTTAGGATGCGGTGCCGGATAAAGATTATTCACTTCGGCTATGCGCTGTGTCCCTTCAGGACGTGGGCGATCATGGTTCTTCATAATTTCCTGTTCTTTTGTAGCTCTTAATATTCTTTGTCTTTTTGCCATCTCATTCATCTGTTTATTCCCTCGTCAGGTAGGTTTTGTGTTTCATTCCTCTGTCCCTCTTGCCTTCAATCTTCCCTGTGAGTATCAAAATTTCAAAGAAATTATTATGTGCATCAGAATTTTCAACTATCTATCTATAAGTATAAGTGTTCTTTTCTTACCATTGTCTCCTGAACTTCGTCGTTGCTCACTTATTAGTTCAATGGTCTTCTTAGGATCTTTCTTTGTCTCTTATTCATCTGTGAGATTCTCTAGCATTCACTACTGTTGTAGAATACCTACGGACGATAAAAGGTATGTCCCCATTCACATAAATGCAGCAGTAAATACTGTATGTTGGTTGGCAGTTGAAGATTCGTCTCCAGCTGTGCTGGTCAAACACTCTGCCTCCGGGCAGAAAGGATTCCCAAACAAAGCTATGTCGAACCCCATTTTATACGGGGTCTATGGGTAATTTTTGTCCGAGTCTACGGGCTCAGATAACCCACATTAATTTCGGCCTTGTGCCACATCTGACCACGTGAGGCGGTAGGTAGATATTCTGCAGTTGGAGATTCGACTCCAGCTGTGCTGGTTACTCTCCGGGCAGAGAGGATTCTCAGACGAGGCTATGTCGAAGGGCAGAGTCTCGTCTCGGGAAACAGCTACCCAACCCCGTTTTATACGGAGTCTACGTGGAATTTTTGGCCGAGCCTACGGGCTCGGATTATCCCACATTAAATTCGGCCTTGTGCCACGTCTGACTGCGTGGGGAGGTTGGTAGTTATACTGCAGTTGAAGATTCATTGTGGAATTTACTTAATTCGCTTCCAGCAGTTGATTACTTCTACGCGCCGCTGGCGAATCTTATATGTGTTGTTCATGCCCCAAGTATTATCATTCATTACCAACCTTCGTGTGATTATTCTATTCAGTAACCTTGCCTAAGTTACAACAACTACAATATAAGAAGACTGATTTGACATAAGAGTTCAGTACTCTTTTCTTTGTTTCGAACGATATATATTTCTGTTTCTTAATACATCACTCAGTTTTTGAAAGGCATATTTCGCTATCCCAATGCGCTTTAGGATTTCCGTGTGGCATTTCCCGTCAAATGTTAATACGCTTCCCGGATGTCTAAATCATTTCACCTGTTTGATTTCGGCATCTCGAATCTATAATTTGCATGTTGGGCTGTTTCTTTTAAATTAAATTTTGTAAATATTTAACTAACCAAATTATGAGGGTATTCGGAATGTATTTACGTTTTACTATAAACAAATGTAAGCTATATTTATTTAAATATTATTTATTAAAGGTGTAATACCTCGCATTTTGAATGACTGCAGCCGAACGGTACAGCAAATTTTCGCTTCCATATTTATGAAAATTTGGGTTACCTTTCCTGAAAATGTTTCAGAGTGTTTTCAACTTCTGCCTATATTTCCGAGATGAGGTATTATGCACACTATTTACAACGTTTCGGTCGTTGTACGCTCCGGCCTTCTTCAGTATCTGTCTATATTCCTGAGATGAGGTATTATGTACACTATTTACATTATTCGGACTATTGTCCTCATCTTTGTCGCCATATTTATCACACTGTTTCGGCTGTTGTACGCTCCGGCCTTCTTCAGGTGGTTGGAATGTCGAACTGAACCCTTTATTTCGCTCACTGGGGTAGACTGTTCTCGTTCCACGTGCTATGTTTAATGGATGTCAGTTATCAGTTATCTCCTTTTAATTCCCCTCTCCAAGTTCTCCACTGCCTTAACCAGGAATTGAACTCACTCACACTCTTTGGGTTCTGTCACTGGATCTAACTAAGACACAGTGGATAAAAGTGTTAGTCCAAATAATGTAAATGGTGTACATAATATTTCATCTCAGAAATATAGACAGATATTGAAGGCTCTAGACCCCTTCCAGACCAAGGAGAATTACTAAATTTTAAAGCTTCTTTTAAAGTTATTCCAAGAGCTGAAGTCAAAGTAATATTGCTATAAAATAGATCACTTAATCTAGTTAATATCAATCAAAATTAAAACCTTAAATGAACACACACACACACACATGTTTATTCTACACTGGACAAAGGGATAAAGATTTCGTTGTAAATTAGACAATTTAATCTTACTATTATTATAATTTCTATTTAAATGGTGAATAACAATTACAAATTAAAAAAAAAACTGTTACAAGGATTCTGCGTTATTGTCATGGATTTTAACCATCCAGTACGGCTCCCATTTACGGCATTAACACACTGTGAGGTGTCAGGCAAACCAGGCTCGCCAGAGTAACCCACCTTTCGTTGAAATCTGTCAATACCAACCGCTTTGTATCAGTTCTAATCTTCATCCTGATCTGATACTGAAAGAATTTGATCAGATCCTGATGAGAAGAGCGATCGCATCGTAAGATTTCTTCCATACGCGTCGTCCAAATCACCATTCTTGATGTGGCCAGCAGCGTTAAATCCTCTGTCAACGCGCGGAGTAGGAAAGCCAACCTCAAGGCATGTCGGTGACCGTAAATTTGAACTTCCCAACACCCAGGGACACGGACGTTGGACACAGACATCTTCGTCGTCGTGTTGTTTGTGGCCACCACACAAGAGGGAGGAGAGAAACAAATTTTAAGAAAACAGTTACAAGGATTCTGCGTTATTGTCATGGATTTAAACCATTCAGTACGACTCACATTCTTTGGGTCCTGTCACTGGATCTAACCAACGCCTTTATCCACTCAAGGACACATGACCCGGTGGATAAAGGTGTTGGAGAGGGGGATTAACAGGAGATAACTAAGTGTTCTGTTACTTTTGAAATGCCTCTAGTAATCGAAAGAAATGGAAATTTGTGGGTAATAAATCTTATAAGTATGGCGGATGTGGAAGAACGTCTCGACGCTTTTTTTTGTGGAGTGTACTCTTGTATTGTAATTCTGGAGAATAACAACTTTTGGTTTAGCAAGGCAAGACGCTTTTAACCGATTAACATAATGATAATTTTCAGATTACTCCCTCCACCTCTGGTAATAATCACAGGCAGTGAGATTTTGAATTACCGCCCCCTGACGATTATTTCAGGCGGCGCGAGATTTGATAGAATCTATCTCTTTCTCGGTGATTTTTCATAGCGAAAAGACGTATTCATTTCGCTCCCGCATAATGTAAGTATCTCAACTACAGTGACCGAATGTTGCTTTGAATTCTTCATATTTAATTTCATTTCCCATTTTGTAAAAGACAATACGGTTACTTAATTATATTTGATCGCTCTAGAAATGACCAAATCTATATCTTCACGAGTAAAAAAAACTTCTACCACCTTCTACCAGATAACATGATCATAATCTTACCAATGCATTATAATTTTTGGAAAGTAATTACCTTTTACTAGGTAGTCTATAAGAAAAGCATCAGTTAAACGTATTTAGATATCATTTATCAAACATATAATCACCCTCATTTTCAACGGGACCACAAATTCTATATTCAACGCCTAAAGAAATCTGAGTTTTTCGCCGAAAAAGGTTGAAATGAAAATCTATGAAATCTGGTGGTCGTGGAAGAATCTCCCATCCTGGCCATCTCATTTTTACATAGATTTGGTTTGTCATGCTGGAGCATAACACCTTTCCTGTTTAATCTGTTGGAAATAAAGTGATGATCCTTCCATATCCCAGTAGCTCGTGATGGAGGACACCTTCCATATTCCACAAGGCAAACATTTCTGCGGGTGAAGCCCTGCATTTTGGATGTTACAATTCATGTCTTATTACGTGATAACCATTGCAGTTTTCGGTTACTACTGACATACAAAATCCATTTGTAAAAATGCGATTCAGAATTCTGTGACGTGTAACCTGCAACAATATGATGCAAAAATAAAAAGGCTGGCATTCCTGGTTAAAAGATTGTCGTAGATTGTGCAACGTTGTCTTTGATTCCCAAGCGATAGTTCAAGAAGAACCCAGATCCCTATCTTAACTGTTCTCCCAGTGCACTTGAGATTTTTGTGGACATTTGACATTAAGTTTTTCCATCAAATCCCTGGCGTTTTGATATGCATCCAATATATTAGATTCTTTTAAAGGTTATTCAGTATGTTAGTGTCTAAATAGAAAGAAGAATTATTTATGGCGTGTCGTTTTTATAATAAAATCGTCCCATATTTGTGTAAACAATACAACATCAACAAAATTCCAGTAATTTTCGGTATCTTCTTCTTTATACACCGTGCCCCCTTCAGGACGTCGGCGATCATGACTCTCCATAACTTCCTGCCCCTTGCAGTTCTTAATAAATTTCCTCTTCCCTTTATTTATCGTAAACCCAGCTCCATTTATTCAAGTTTACTATGTTATGCGGTTTCCTCTGTTACTCATGCCTTCAACCTGCCCTGTGTGTATCAGATTTCCCAAGCCCTCTTTCCTCGTTATGCGACCTAGAAAGATCAACTGTCTGTTCCTGATATGAAGCATAATTTTCCATTTTTTCTAAAACTTGCTCGCATAATGGTATCCTCAACATCCTTCTGTAGAAACACATTGATCAAGTCTTTTCTTCATTTTTGAGGAGATTGTCCATCACTCACTTTCATACCGAATATGCTAAATATATTACACAATTAAGAATATTCCAAGTTGGATATTTTTCCAATCTTCACAATTACTATTTTTAGACATTTTAAATCACAGCTGACATGTAGGCATCGTCATTGCATTCATAGCTTCTTCTTCTTCTTCTTCTTCTTCTTCTTCAAGGACGACGACGTAAGCATGCTTTTAAAGTAAAGTATATTTCAGAGGATATTTTTTTCGGCTTCACAAGCGTTACTGCCTCATTACATTATTCGACAAATGATACAAATGCTTACTTTTCATCGTGTTCAATAATGGCGAAGTTGCCCGCGAATGAAATTTATTCATTATATATATATATATATATATATAATTATATTCACACCCCTGTGAAAATTAATTGAAACAAAACTAATAATTACTTTATTATTTTTTCAATATTTTTTCACTGAAACATGACCCAGTGCACATGTTAGTACTTCGTATGTCCACGCCACGAAGTCACTACTTGAAGATTGACCACAGATTTAAGTCAGGAGAGATTCCGGGCCAGTCTATAGTACTTTGCTTTCCTCACTGGTAAGGTTTGCCATTCTGTTCGTGCAGCGTTATAATTTTCATACGCTTCCTTGGAGTAACCTACATTACAGGCAATGATCGTAGGACAACTAATCGACAGTCGAGGCAGTAGTGTCTGGGCGTAAGGAAAATCTGATGTAATCACGGACGACGAAGTATTTTTCAAGGCCAAACAAATTTCATCATACACCCGAAAATAGATTCATATTACTGAACATCACTGCAAATGACCTAATCTGAGGAAATCGTTTACACCCTGTCACTCCAGTATGATGAAAGAAAGGAAACTAAAGCGGTCGTTTTAATTATTTTGCACTAGAGTATATATATATATATATATATATATATATATATATATATATATATATATATATATATAGTTTTAAAACAAGGAAACCATTGATTTTAATTTTAAAAGTCTCTAGGGCCCTTTCTGCCAACATCTCATCAGGAGACAATCGTTGGATTAGCGAAAAGAATATTAACGATATTGAAGAGCAAAAAAAAAAAAAAAAGAGGGGGAAACACACTAAAATAACAAACAAGTATATATACTTGTAACGAGGAAGGGATCGTGTAAATAAATTAGCGAGGACAGTTAAAATAAAATATCCCCAACAGATTCAGAGACCTTATAAATTCTTTCTGCCGGCAGAGAGAAGGTTTTTTAATCCTATACAGACCGATTCCAAAATCTTCAAATGATTATTGGAATCGGCTGTATGAATAATTTTAAACAACTCTTTTTATACAACTTGGCACAAGCTATATTCTCAACTAAATGTTGAGCAATAGCCGATTCCATATTCATGGGGGAAGATAGCATATTCTATCTATCTTACCAAGTCGTATTTTGAAGGTACATGCTGATTAATTCTAGTTTCCAAATGCAAGGTTGTACGCCCCACATAACCAGCAGCACACTGGCAATTAAATTCATATACTAAATTACTCAATTTGATGTAGGGCAATACATCCTTGCGAAAAGACGGAAACGCAGACCTAGTTTGAAAAATGCTACGTAAAGCAACTGATGGGAAACAACCGGAAACCGACTTACTAACCTGCTTAATTAAGCCCTGACCCCTATCCCCAATCCAGGGAATCTTCAAATAAACCGGACATTTAGAAGGCCCCTGGATTTTAGGGGAATGAAATTCCTTAGTCTTCTTACTAATAATATAGTCAATAAGGGCCTCCGGATAGCCGTTACTAAGGAAAATCTCCCTAATGTTCCCAAATTCACGGTCAAATCTAATAGGAGAACACACTTTAAGCGCTCTATACACCACGGTTTTAACAAGATTAATTTTCCTTGATGCAGGAGCAAATGAACGCCAATTCAAATAAAGTCCCGTAAAGGTGGGTTTACGATAGATGCTAGTAATAAAACCACCTCTACTACGTTCAACAAAAACGTCCAAAAAAGGCAGACAGTTGTCCTTCTCCCCTTCCATAGTGAAAGACAAACCATTGTGTAAGGAGTTGAGCTCATTAAAGAACTCAACAGCCTCACTTTCATTAGAGAAAGTTGCAAAAGTGTCATCGACATATCTAACGTAAACAAACGGTTTAGACACTTTGCCGAAAAGTAACATCTCATGGTAGCCCACAAAAATATC
>CAHIKZ030000198.1:1237500-1300000 GCA_903632075.3 Acanthosepion pharaonis
AAAAAAAAAAACCCAAAAACAAAAACAAAGATCATGCACATTTTACATAAAGTTCGTAATATCTAAATCAAAAAGAGACAGCTGATATTTCTTGGATATATAATGAGGAAAGAAGACTTGGAGAATTGGATACTCACAGGACATACTGCAAGAGCCTCAATAGAAAAGTAGTGGACAACCAACTTGACGAGCTTCTGCGAATGGATGGTGGAACGAAACGCGAGAGGCTTGGCAAAAGGACAGACATTACTAAGCGCTAAAAGAGATAGGAGGTTGTGGAGAGCCATGATTAGCCACGTCCTGAAGGGACATGTCACATAGATTATTATCATCATTACTGATATTATTTCCTTTGATTTCTGTTATATACACATTTCCTTCCGGGTCCCAACCAAAGACCTAAGGTCAGAAATGGCTTCATGACATTTTCCATTGAGCATTTTTGTAAAAAAAATAAAAATTAACAACAACGACAACAAAAACTAAGATCCTACTCATTTTACATAGATGAAGCTCTTCGTAAGGTGTGATCTGTACCTGTGAGTACACATTTTTTTTTATTTCTTTAAGGCATGGACTACATGGGATAACGTCAATGACATTATCGTAATCTTTTTCCAATCAAGCCGAGGGCTCCAACTACAACTGGAATTATTATGTGCTCATGTGCCACATCTTTGCGATTTCCACTTCAAGATCCTTCTATTTTCATTTTTTTTTTTTTTTTTTTTTTGAAGATCTTCAAAGATACAGTCTGCAAGTACAGCCATTGCAATAAAAGACATATTCTGTTTTGGTGTTTTTTTTTTTTATCACAATGTCTGAGCGATAAGCTTTGTTTGTTCTGTCTGTGTGCATTGCAAAGTCCCCTGAAATTTTTACAGCTGTCTATGTAACTGGGCTTGGTTGGTATTCTTACCGATTTCTTGCAGTTTTCTTTCCGTAAAAGATGCATATTTTCCAATGACCAATTAGTGTAATTCATGACGTTTAAATCTTTTAAATTTCTGTATGAATTTGTACCCGTCATTTGATACTGTTATTAAATAAAAATAAGATTTACTTATCATACATGGAAAAGCATACTAAAATTCAACGAACCCAATATTTCAAAAATATTTTTTTTATTTTTTTGTGTGTGTATAAACGTGCCTTTTTTGTAAATACGGACATACACGACATTAAAAAAAATAAGTGTAAATTTACTATAGTAAATTTAAAGCCAAATTACCTAAAATTCATTAAAAAATAAGATTATGGAGAATATTTTCCTAAATTTTAAAGATTAATGAGTATATTCCCTAAGTCATCTTCACAGATATGACCCCCGGAGAAAAAATAAACTTCTGTCAGTCAATCTGTCAACACCTTAAACAAACGCTTGTGTTAAAAATATATTTCTACGTTATTTTAAATTAAAAGTAATTAATATTTATTTAAAATCAGATTAATTAAACTTCAAATAAGCTACTATTACTTAGATACATGTTCAGAAAATTATATTTAATTTTGATTTCTTTTTAATTTCTTTTAATAATGAGAATTATATTGTGCTGACAGATGGCTAAAAGTGATGCTGAAATCAGCGATTTTTGGCTTTTTTTTGAAAACCAAAAACCCTTTCCAATAATTTTAAATTAGTTTTGAAATACAGTAAAGTATTTTTCTTAATTGAAACATTAAATCTGATCTATTAGCTTGAAATTGAAATTAAAACAGAAACTCCAAGAAATATTTTTCATTTTTAAAAATGAATTTAACCTCAGGTATCGCGTTTCTTTGGTGATGCAAATATTACGTAACCCCATGCCGTTTCCTTAGCAGAATTAAACAGGGTGTCAGTAAACCACACTTGTGTCTTAAGAGTTTCTTATATTCCTGGAGACTGACACATTTCCTTTGTAAAAAAATATATCATTAAAATTTGACAAGTGATGTTTTCATCTATTACTTCAGTTTCTTTTAACAAACAATTTATATTAATTTTCTGTCATAACGGGCCTTTCTATTGCGAATAAAAATGATTATATTTACCGAGTTATTTACTCTCAGCCTCAAAGACTAATGGTTCGGGTGATAATTTATTAAGACAGTCCCCATTAAATACGACCTCGTAAATTTTATTATACCGGGTGTAACAGCAAAATTGTCCATATCGGTTTACAGCATAATTGTCCATCTCACAAAATGTTTGATATCTAAAAAGCACACTAAACTAATTTTTTCCGGGTTTTCAGATAAGACGTTTAATCACTTATCGTAAAAAGCACTGGAAAACCCTTTGAGTTATTCAGCTAGAAAGAAAACTTTACAAAATCGTTTTGTGTTAGATCCACTGCCTTCTTAACTGAGTAAGGGTGAGAGAAAAAAAAAGATCATTCAGCCCTTCAGTAACGGTACCAAAATTCATAATCTGTCTTCCATCTTTAAATTCCATTCAAGAACCATCAAGTTGAACGGTTGTTATGGGATCTTAGCCATAATAATAATAATGGACTATTCCATACTTAATAAATACTGCGCCTCAGGAGTAGGCAAAGGAGTCAGTCGTTCACCTCTGAACTGACTGCACGGTTGTACTCTCTTCCTACGGGCGAGAGGAACCCGAAGGAGGCTACGCTGAAGGGCGGAGTCTCCTTCGGGAGGTAAATCGGCCCAGAACCCGTTTATACGGGTTCAGATGGGATATTTTTTGGCCGAGCCTAATGGCTTGGGAATTCCCACGTTAAAAGGCCTTGTGCCACATGACACCCCTCGTGGGGGTGACTGAATATTGTCAGTCGTTCACCTCTGAACTGACTGTTCGGTTAAACTCTCTTCCCTACGGGCGGGAGGAACCCGAAGGAGGCTACGCCGAAGGGCGGAGTCTCCTTCGGGGAGGTAAACTCGGCCCTGAACCCGTTTTTATACGGGTTCAAATGGGCTATTTTTTGGCCGAGCCTAATGGCTTGGGAATTGCCCACGTTAAAAAAGGCTTTGTGCCACATGACACCCTCGTGGGGGGGTGACTGAATATCGTCAGTCGTTCACCTCTGAACCGACTGTTCGGTTAAACTCTCTTCCTACGGGCGGAGGAACCCGAAGGAGGCTACGCCGAAGGGCGGAGTCTCCTTCGGGGAGGTAAACCGGCCCTGAACCCGTTTTATACGGGTTCAAATGGGCTATTTTTTGGCCGAGCCTAATGGCTTGGGAATTGCCCACGTTAAAAAGGCCTTGTGCCACATGACACCCTCGTGGGGGGGTGACTGAATATTGTCAGTCGTTCACTTCTGAACCGACTGTTCGGTTGAACTCTCTGCCTTCAGACGAGGTTACGCCGAGGGGCGGAGTTTCGTTCGGGGAGGTAAACCGGCCATGAGCCAGTTTATACGGGTTCAATGGGCATATTTTGGGGCCGAGCCCACGGGCTCGGAGAACCCACAATAAATAACCGACCTTGTGTCACATGATGCCTCAGTGGGGGTGACTGAATATCGAATATCGAGTCAGTCGTTCACCTTTGAACCGACTGTTCGGTTGAACTCTCTGCCTTCGGGCGGAGAGGAACCCGAACGAGGCTACGCCGAGGGGCGGAGTCTCGTTCGGGAAGGTAAACCGGCCCTGAGCCCGTTTATACGGGTCCAATGGGCATATTTTTGGGCCGAGCCCACGGACTCGGAGAACCTACAATAAATAACCGACTTTGTGTCACATGATGCCCAAGTGGTGGGGGAGGGGGTGACTGAATATCGAATCAGTAGTTCAAGCGGAGTCAGTAGTTCAAGTCGACTCAAGAGTCGAGTCAGAGGCAGTCCGAAACAGAGTCGCGTTCAGACAATTACTGCAAGACATTGGAATAGTGATACTCGTTTGAGACTACATTGTTCTCTCTACTAAACCTGATTGTTCATACTAACACTTCTACTTCCCTGAATATATTCCTGTTTGTAATATATCTGTATTATTCCATACCTGTGTTCGAGTTCTTCTTTATTGGTTCTACCTTGGACTATCACCGTGGTACAAGCAACCGGACCATAACAACGGTTAACAAGTTTAAAAACAAGGGAACAGTATAGATGAAATATGAATCAGGTTGGCTTGTGTTATTTAATGTCGACAATGTTTATTGCTGGTATTTTTTTTTTTTAAATGTATTGCGGGTAATAATATATTGCTGTTACTAATTTTTTACGGAGTATTTCTGGTATTAAAACTTATTTTTACACTTTCGGAGTATTTTGACCCCAGTTTGTGGGGTTAACTATTTACCAATAGCTGGGACCCTAACAGGTGCTACCACCCCAGGTCAGGGTGGAACTGGGAACACCAGCAATTAAGAGATGGTTCCACACTCCTCAAAACCTCCTGATCAGAGGCCTTGCTGTTAGACGTAGTTTATCGTCATACCCAGGACGCAGATGTAGTTTTTTAGTCATACACAGGACAGTCTGGATCAGGAAGTCACAACAGAAAGAGGGATTATCATTTGAACTTAGAGCTAAAGAGATCAGTGAGAAAAGATCCAACTCAATCCATAACACGTTTGGCCCATTAGAAAAGAGTTTCAGCTACGACAGTCCAAAGAGGAGTGAAAAAAGACTTGAAAATGAAATCGTACGTGAAACGTGTAATGGGCTTTGTTATTCCAGGTATAAAAAATTAGGTTATATATATATATATATATATATATATATATATATATATATATATATATATATATATTTGAACTTTATTTCAATCCACCATGAGCTTCCGATCCTTAGCTATGATTAATTAATGATGAACAGGTCATTTTCGTCTATGATCGATTTCATCACGATTCTTCTGTTAAGCTTAGAGAGTAATTATAAATTCTTATTGCTCAAAGTAGAGTTCAATATTGTTTTAATAACCTCGGAAAATTCCAGTAAGATATCTTTAATCATTTCTAAGATAAAATGGTTCAAAGCTTAATCTAACAAATGGACTGTTTTACTTTTATACGATTTGGACAATTTTGCTGTTACAGCTGTTTTTATATATATATATATATATATATATATATATATATATATATATATATATATATATATATATATATATATGTTTGAAACGGTACAAAAAGCGTATTACAGTTCTGACGAGAGGGACGAAACCGGTCGACTGGTGTGTGTTTTGTTTTAAACTTATCATGGCCTACAATATAAAATGTCTTGTTTTTAATGCCTTAATATATATATATATATATATATGTGTGTGTGTGTGTGTGTGTGTGTGTGTGTGTGTGTGTGTGTGTGCGTGCGTGCGTGTGGATGTGGGTGTGTGTATGTGAACTAAAACCAGATAATATATTCATGATATTTCTTTCAATAGAAAATTATAACATTCTAACTAGTAAATGCAAACATGTGGGTCTGCGTACACAATCTTAACACCATAAGATACGCAGACGACATCGCGTTGACATCAGACCCAGAAAGGGGACAGCCGATACTGCTAGTTAAGATAATAAAGGAATAACAGAAAAAAAGACTAACTGTCAGTTGTAAGAAGACAGAATATATGTTTCTCAGCAAAAGAAAAAGTCCATGGTGCGAGTTTTGAAATTCGGGTGCCAAGATCAAGCAATTATGAACCTGTAAATACATGGGAAATGTTTTATCTGAGGACGGAAAAACGGCACTGAAATCCGAAGGCAAAATGGAATATCGATAAATGCCTTCCAAAAGCTAAGCAAACTATTAAGAAGAAGGAAAATTTCGGTATAAACGAAGAGAGTGCTGAACTGCTCTGTAATCTTAATCTTGCTATACAGCTGTGAATGCAAGGGTAGCAGATGCGGTTTTCCAGAAAAAAACAGAGAGCCCCATGGATAACTTGGAAGAATTTCTCTCCAGACAGTAAACACATTTACCGGATATACTTGAGTTTTGTACGAGTTTGCATGATCTTTCTTTACGTAAAAAATAGGGAGTCACACTAAACATAGGTAATTGTTTTGAAGAGGTTAATATTTATGCATTTTTGGAGGCCGTAACCTAACCTGAAGGCCTACATTCTCATGATATCTTCGTTTAGCCTTAACGATATAGGTAAGCTATTTAGCCTGCCTCCCTAGATTCTTCCTTTCTATTGCTTCATGAACAGTAGAACGTCATTCAACTATGTGTTCCGCTTAGAATCTACAAATGCCTTATATTAATGAAAATTAACAACGTTTTTCCCTTTTCTCCGGTCGCACATGTTTATATAGCTGAGTTATTGTTTTTCCAACGGCACCCTTTTGCCTGACACACACACACAATATATATATATATATATATATATATATATATATATATATATATATATATTATGAAATGGGCAAAGTCCGACAATTATTTTAAGACATTTGTTTATGTTTATACATTCATTTTATAGATACAAATATTTACATAAATGCTTTATTTAAATATTTGTATCTATAAAAAGAACGTATAAACATAAACAAATGTCTTAAAATAATTTTCGTACTTTGTCCATTTCATAATGTGTAACGTCATTTGTTTACATTTGGATACACATCGAGCAGATATGAATGTACGAGAGAATATCACGGAGAATTGTAGTTTAAAAACAGTAAAATCGACCTTGCTACCCGAAGGGCTCCTCTGTGGCTCAATCGGTAAAGCACGTCAGGCTCTATGACGGTTCCATATAGGGTACAGGTTCGATTCCTGTCGGAGGACGCATATTTTCTATGAAAATTTCTCGGACATTCAGGCTGGTAAATGTTGTTAATACTGTTTATTATAAACAGAGCATTTACTTAAATATTTGTATCTATAAAAATAACGTATAAACATAAAAAAATGTGTTAAGATATATGTATATGCCGTGTATGTTTCAGTTGTGTTTCTTATTATATTTTTTTACATTTACTGGTCTTCTCGGAGCTCGCATCTGGCAAGAGAAGACGTCGATTCCTACATCGTCGATTCAAGAATCAGCTCATAAAAAAACACCTTGCTGAGGACAGAAATCGATCTGGCTAATTAGGAAACGGAAGCTGCAGAAACAAGCAATTGGAGAAGAGCAGTCCACAAAGAAATAAGATCCTTCGAAACACTTGAAGGTAAATAAAAGAGAGGAAAGAAGGGCAAAGAAAAGCCAGAGATCTCCATCCTTTGGGCCCTCCTACTCTACGGTGCCGTAGCTGCGGACGTCTTTTCAGATCCAACTCATTTCACACAGAAGGAAATATCGTTGAGCACCCCAATACTCAGCAATGACTGCCACCGCCGATGACTTTCACACTATAGACTATATTGAAGGTTACGGTGAACGCAAAATACCGTGAAGGCCTACATTCTCATAATAACTTCGGCTAACCTTAACGGTACAGGTAAACTCCTTTAAACTGCCTCCCGAAACCTAGATTCTTTCCTTCTGTTGCTTCATGAACAACAGAACGTCATTCACTATGTCTGTCACTTACAATCTGCAAATACATCATACAAATGAAGTATTAACTACGTTTTTTTTCCCTTTCACCAATTTACGTCTATCTCCGGTCGTAACTGTTTATACCGCTTACTTATTGTTTTTCCAACGGCACCCATTTTGTCTGATATATATATATATATATATATATATATATATATATATATATATATATATACCATGTATGTTTCAGTTGTGATCCTTATTCTGTCATGCTCTGATAGGACCTGTAACAATCTTTATGGGACTTTACAAGACGCACATACAAATCAAATTTAATCGCCTCGACATCGTGATCAAAAACCACAAAAACAGAATGTACTTTCTTATTGAGATGGCAGTCCCTACAGACTGCAGTGTATCTTTGAAGATCTTCAAAAAAAAAAACTATCAAAATACAAGGATCTTGAAGTGGAACTTTAAAAAATGAGGCACGTGAGGATATCAATAATTCCAGTTGTAGCTGGAGCACTCAGCTTGATTGGCAAAGGCTCCGAGAAGTTCAATGAAGGGACTTCTGGCAGCACATACGATAAAAAGTATTAAACAAAATTGCACTTACAATTACGGCTCACATATTACGAAGAACTTTATCTATGTAAAGTGTGTGTGATTTTAGCTTTGGTTCCTTGTTTTTTTTTAAACATGCCCAGTGGAAAATGTCATGAAGCCATTTCTGACCTTAAGTCTCTGGTTGGGACCAGGAAGGAGATGAGTATTCCATAGAAATCAAAGGAAATAATAATAATAATGAGTGCCTCCTTATTGATATGGCAGTCCCTGCTGAGTGAAATGTATCTTTGAAGATATTCAAAAAGTTGTCAAAATACAAGGACCTTGAAATACAAATCTCGAAAATGTGGCATATGGGAACATCAACAATCCCTGTTGTAGTTGGAGCCCTAGGATTGGTTGGAAAAGATTCCAATAGACTAATTGAATGGATTCCTGGAAGTCCATGCCTCAAGGAGATACAAAAAATTGTTCTGACAAGTACAGCCCACACTTTACGAAATATGAATTTTTTTTTTTTTTTTTTTTTTTTTGTCAGTGGAAAGTGTCATGATGTCATCTCTAACCTTAGGTCCCTGGGCGGGACCCGGAAAGAAATGTGTAAACGCCAGAAATAATAATAATAATCTCCGGGACAAGCCGATTCAAACTTCGTCCTGAGTATGACGATAAAATACATCCGCGTCCTGGTTAAGACGATAAACTACGTCCAGCAGCAAGGCCTCTGATTAGGAGGTTTTGAGGAGCGTGGCACCACCCACTTAATTGCTGGTATTCCCAGGTCCACCCTGACCCGGGATGGTAGCACCTGTTATGGTCTCAGCTATGGGCAAATAGTTAACCCCGAAACTGAGGTAAAAAGCATAAAAGTGTAAAAATAGGTTTTAATACCAGAAATACTTTGTAAAATCTTATTACCAGAAATAAATTTTTGAAGACAAAAAACTATTATCAGCAATACGTTTTTGAAAAAAAATATTACCAGTAATACGTTTTTGAAAATAATATTACCAGCGATACATTTATTTTTGAAGAAAAAAAATATTACCAGAAATAGATTTTTAACAAAACAAAATATTACCAGGAAAAAAAGTTGTCGGCATTAAATAACCCATTGAGCTTGATATGCCGTAAAATAAACCAAACCAAAACCAAACCGATTCAAACTGACAGGGAAATAAAATCCAAAATAAAACGTCAAGTCGAGTAAAATAAATGTGGTGGGGGAGGGGGGCGCTGGTGATCATTTTGCACCAATCTTGAAATTAGCGTGTTAACGTGTTTTGAAACTCATCATTCGAAGTTCATTATACGCTGTCATAAATACCGAGTTTTCATGATAGCAAACAAATATTCAACCCTCTCAGCCACAAGGCATTCTCTGCGGGTGCAAATGTTTACTCGGAAAAGTGTTTTTCAGCCGTGTATTAATTACATAACAGAGCGCTGGGAACTTTTGTACGCACGTAATACATTGTGTATGAAAAGATATGAAGGTGAAAAAATGAGAATAATAATAATAATAATAATAATAATAAAAGGAGGAATAATTTTTAATAATAGCAATAAAATATTTAGGCATATATCGTGAAAAGAAAGAAAATGGCTGAAGACGTTTGAAGAAGGAAAAACAAAGAAAGAAAGAAAGAATAACAAAAAGAATGAAAGAAAAAGAAAAGAAACGAAAGAAATAATAGAAAGAAAGAAAGAAGGATGAAGGAACGAACGGACAAATAACGGTAAGAGAACCGGTAGATTCCATCGATGCATTCGCGCGCGAAATGGCAGTATAATCCGAGGTGATTTCCTTTAATTATAATTTAATAACTGGCTACCTTTGATGTGGGACCTTTCCCGCTCAAAGCCGTGGCAAACCACGCGAAAATTACGTGACAAATAAAAAAAAAAAAGAAGGGTGAGCTTTTTTTTAAAAAAAAGATGCAGCGTTTGAAAAACATTGGAAATCGTAAAAATACTAATTACGCCTTCATATCGATCATTTTGCATAAAAGGGAAACAAACACGAATATGTAAGATGACAATAGACTCTAATAAATGCTACAGCAAACATTGTTATTATTATTATTATTGATAATGATGTCCTGACGCTATACCCCCCCCCGCATGGATCACATGGCTTCTGATCTTAATTGATTGGCATTGTTAACATACATATGCTTTGGTTGCAGTAGATTTTTGGATAAGCTGATGGTGTCTATGACTTGGAAAAATAAATCTACAAACTGTGTTTCGAATCCGACTGAGTTTGATACTGTTGTATATTATTCACATCAGGTATGTTATCGGTCCTAACCTGGCATCTCGATTTCAGTCACCTTCTTCACCGCCGTTTACTGGCTTCTCGCTATCTACTACTTATTACTGACTGAATACAGTTATTATGGCACAAGGCCGAAAAAGTGGGGAGACTTGTCAAGATTGGTCATCACTAACTATCTTATACCTAACTAATCATATTCACGACCCATTCAGCATAAGAATTTATTCATCACCATTCGCTCCTTCATACACTAAAATACCTAACACACACTCGGAACTTACTAGGAAAAAACACTCCGTGAGTTAAAAATTCCAATATGTACAATTGTGCCTATATATATATATATATATATATATATATATATATATATATATATATATATATATATATAAAAGTGTATATAAATATAAATAAATATATATATATGTATAATTATTTATATATTATATGTGCGGTACTTATTAGAAAGCGCTCAATATCAGAGATAGAGCTAACATATTTGGTTGGATAGATGTGAGTTTGTGACCTGGGTTTCACGCTTTAGCGATCGTCAGACAATCGCTAAAGCGTGAAACCCAGGTCACAAACTCACATCTATCCAACCAAAATATATATATATATATATATATATATATATATATATATATATGAATAAAAACAGACCACTTTAAGGTTTCATGTAATAAATTATTTCGCCACAGCCCTTTTAAAGGGCTCTGGATCATCAGACTTTACTTCCAAAGGTTGAAATGAAAAATGAAAAGAAATTTTCACATTTTTGACGGGCCGTACTTGCTCTGAATTTACATTGAGCTCTCCGGATATCATCCTCCTTGGGTCTACCCATTTGGATTACCTAGTTTTGCATAAACTATATATATATATATATATATATATATATATATATATAGATAGATAGATAGATAGATAGATAGATAGATAGATTATCAATGAAATGATGGAACTATGATGACACTGAAATATTATGAATAATGTTAGTAGAACCTGTCTACCCCATAAAAATAAGAGTGACCGCCGTATTAGTCTTCCGACAAAATCAAGAGTTTCTTTCACTAAGGAAGAAGAAAAGAAAAAATTTATCGCCATTAGAAACATTCCAAAACTGACCCAGTCGAATTGAAAAGAGTGATCCCAAACAAATGCTGCTTGTCTTGCAATGAACGCGTCAAAACGAATGAACCACCGCCAGCGTGAAGGCATGAAACAGAAATGTTCTCAATAGGATGATCTTGCTCATCTTAAAATTTCCCGTTAGTTGATTAGATACTAATTAGGAAATCTTGCGATGCTATCGCTCTGCTCATCAGGATCTGATCAAATTCTTTCAGTATCAGATCAGAAGGAATATTAGAACTGATACAAAGCGGTTGGTATTGACAGATTCCAACGAAAGGTGGGTAACTCTGGCGAGCCTGGTTTGCCTGAACGGGACTAGCCTTGATTTTCTTTTTTAAATTCCCTTAATTCATATATATGGCTTGTATTACCTTACAGAGTAAATTCCAGGATAAGAATAATCCTCGTTACTTCCTAGGTACCAACCCTCGAGACATGGACCTTTCTAAAGTAACACATATTTTCGGTCACCTACCTCACAGTTTGTTAATGGCGTAAATAGAATCCGTACGGAATGGTTAAAATCTATGACAATAACGCAGAATCCTTGTAACAGTTTTTTTTTAATTTGTAATTGTTATCCATCATTTAAGAAGGAAATTGTAATAATAGTAAGATTAAATTGTCTAATTTACAACGAAATCTTTATCCCTTTTTCCAGTGTAGAATAAACATGTATGTGTGTGTGTGTGTGCGCGCGCATTTAGTGTTTTAATTTTGATTGATTTTAACTAGATTAAGTGATCTATCTTTTTGCAATATTACTTTGATTTCAGCTCTTGGAATAACTTTAAAAAAAGCTTTAAAATTTAGTAATTCCCCTTGGCCTGGAAAGGCTCTAAAGCCTTCAGTATCTGTCAATATTTCTGAGATTAAATATTATGTACACCAATTACATTATTTGGACTAACACCTTTATCCACTATGTGATGTGTCTTAGTTAGATCCAGTGATAGGATCTAAAGAGTGTGAGTTCAATACCTGGTTAAGAACTAAGTGGAGAACTTTCAGGGGGAAATTAACAAGTGATAACTGATAACTGACATCCATCAAACATGGCACGTGTAACTAGAACAGTCTACCCCAATGAGTAAAATAACGTGTTCAGTTCGACATTCCAACTGCCTGAAGAAGGCCGGAGCGTACAACGGCCGAAACGTTGTAATAAATATGGCGACAAAGATGAGGACAATAGTCCGAATAATGTATATAGTGCCTAAAGCCTTATTAGTCAACATTCTTAGAAATGGTTTTTCAATAAAGCGCATAGCCTCCTGTGCTGTAAACAGGTTAATAGGTGTAGATGGGTTCAACTATCGCCCGGTCAGTACTCCTTACATGTTTATTGAATAGCAGTAGAAAATATCTAATTGTCTTCAGTAAACATGTAATTAGGATATTGTTTACCGCTTCTTCCTTCCATGGGCACAATTATTTAACTGTCGCTAATTTTTGGTGATCTGACTGATCACTGGCTGCCAATTTTCATTATGAAGGGACCAGATTGGGAGTTTCCTGGTTGCTGCTTACGGCTGGTAGTAATCTTTAGTAGCGCTTAGAAAAGTTGCTCATATTAACAGTCGCATAATATCGTGGTATTTGTAATGTCATGTCGCGCATGGTTAGGTACCTCTGCATGTATTCCTGATGGGTAAAACTGAGGTTACATTCTGTTTTATTCTTAACAACATTATGGACAGTTTATATGGCCATAGAAGATAGTGATAATTATTTGGCCTTTTTCTTCTTAAAACATATCTTCTTATAACAGATACAATGAAAAGAAATACGCGTAAACCAGTAAACAAAAAATCATCTCCACCCCAACTTTTCTTTCTCCAATATTCGTGGAATTCTTTCTAATATCTGCAGTGTTCAGTCTTTTCTCTTGAATCGGTCTCCCGATGTTTTTGTGAATGTAATTTAAATTCTTCTGTTGCTACGAATTAATTCTTTCTTCCAGGCTATCTTCCTCTTTGCATGGCCTCGGTGTTTATATTCCGAAAAATCTCCTAT
Organism: Acanthosepion pharaonis; assembly: GCA_903632075.3. NCBI lineage: Eukaryota > Metazoa > Mollusca > Cephalopoda > Sepiida > Sepiidae > Acanthosepion > Acanthosepion pharaonis. The sequence goes on from CAHIKZ030000198.1 coordinate 1,250,891, forward strand.
ATATAAAGGAAATATCACTTGAGCTCATTAATGATAATTTCATGTACTTCTGACTTTCGTTATTGCACTCTGTTAGTTATCTCTTTCTCATTTATCGCTCTCCTTCTTCTCGGGACTGTAATATATTAAACATAATTTTCTGATAATATAGAAATGTTTCTTTCTATACATTCATCTACGAATATTTTTGTGTTTGATGATGTTAATACTCATCACATCAAGTGGCTTAAGCATTTTAATGTTATTGATGTTACCCGTATTCAGACTTTCAACTTTTCCATTGGTCATCTCTCAGTTTCCCTAACAAATCTCTTCAACATTTACTTGATTTGTTTCTTACCTCCTGTTATAGCTCTTGTAGAGCATCACAACTCTGTCCTCTTGGCAATTCGGATCACACTTTATCTATTGATATTTCTTTTAAGTTGCCTATTGGAAAGGAACCTCCTATTCACAAACTTATTTCTGTTACCAGCGTACTGATTGGGATTCATTTTGTGACTTTATTCGAGACACCCCTTAGATTGATATTCTTAACCTTCTTATTGGGAATTGCGCCACAGTGTTTTCTTCTTAGGTTAAATTCGGAGTTGATGCTTTTGTACCTTCTCGCAAATATCAAGTGAAACCACAGTCTTCTTCTTGGTTTAAAACGGCCTGTTCAGTCGCTATATTCCATAAGAATCACTTTTTTTCCGGGTGCACTAGCATGATAATTCTGATCAAAACATATACTTAATTATTCTTTCTAATTTCTGTAGTGTTCTTTTTTTTTTAGTCGGAATCACCCCAAGTAAGACAGTACAGCCACTAACACGCAAAGGGTATAGGGTGTGGGGAAATTAGGAACAGAAACATTAGTAATGCGTAGAGAAAGAACAGAACAATCAGGATGGCAGTAGATAGCGATTGACATTGCATTTAAGTTCTTGCAAAAAAAAAGTCGGCTGGAAATCATGGAGCCGGAAGAGAGTTCCTCAGAGGAGAGGTTCGAGGAAAGAAACTGTTAGCATAGAACTTGCGGATACATCTATCTCAACTGTTAATTGATGAGATCTTGCCGCTGGTCTAGTATTTCGCTTGAATTCATACAGTCTACTCAGGAGGGTAATATTTTTTGTGATGTCAACGAATATTCATTGTCACTTTTCGTAATGATCGTTGTAGTAGAGACTCTGTAATCGCAGATACAACTCTAGTAACGCCGTTGAACAATAGTGGTGTCAGACGCCTTCGAATAATTCTAGCACTAATAGTACTTGCTCGATAATGATCGCTCGACAAGTAACCACCGTATAGTGGTCTGTATAGAGAAATAGTATAGGGAATAGTGAATAGCGGTCCGTATAGTAATAGAGGATAGAGTAGAAATAGCGATCCGTGAGACATCACGCGACTTCCTATTTATGCGTTTCCTCTATGGTCACGTGGTCTACTTAATTCAATAATGGGATCGCCTGTGTTTGTTCACTGTTCCTTTGAGTCATCTATTAGAAATGAATCTCGTTTTTACAAGACTTCTTTCTGTTAATAGCGCGCTGATTGGGATTAATTTCGTGAATTTATTCGAGACGTCCTTTAGATTGATATTCTTGACCATCACATTGAGAATTGTGCAACGGAGTTTTCTTCTCGTGTTAAAGCCGGAATTTATGCTTTTGTACCTTATCGCAAATATCAGTTGATATCTCTATCTTCACACCAACCTTTTCAGCCGCTAGATCCCACAGGAATCACTTTTTCCGGGTGTACCAGCATGATAATTCTAATCACAACAGACACCTGCTCGAAATAATTATAAACATGTCCTCCATGTGACTAAGTATTTCATTGATAGAACTAGGCACCGTATAGCCTCTAACAAGTTTGGTTCACGTGACTACTGGCGGCTCTATAGTAGTGTGCTGAATAAGATTAAGTCATCTCTTCCTCCTCTCATTACTCAATTTGAAGTGTTAACATCTGCTGATAATGCAGAATATTTTGCTCGTAAATTCTCTTTAAATTCTATGCCTGATTCATCTGGAGTACCTTTGCCTGACTTTCCTCTTAGAACTGATTCCCTATTCACTGATATGCATATTATTCAGTCCATGCTTTATGCTATAATTTCGAAACTGGATTCTTACAAAGCAGGTGGAATCGATGGTATCCTTACAATAGTCCTTTAAAATGTGCTCCTGAACTGGATCCTGTTCTCTCTAAACTCTACTATAAATGCCTCGCTTCTTCTTGCTTTCCTCTTTCTTAGAAATCTTCTTCTGTAGTTCCATTCTTTAAGAACTCAGGTGAACCACCTGGTCCTTCTAGCTATCGGCCTATTTGCCTTCTACTTCTTTTTGGCTAATCACTAGAGTCTCGAATTAATTCTGAATTTGTTAGGCATCTCACATCGCAACATCTTCTTTCGGATAAGCAATATGGCTTTCGCTTCATTATTTCAACTGCTGATGCGTTAACGATTATTTCTAAAAGAATCTATCACGCTTTAAATTGGGATAGTGAAATGCAGACTGTTACTTTGAATATCTTGAAGGCATTTGAAAGAGTTTGGCATACTGGTCTTCTTCACAAGTTAAAAAGTTATACTATTTCTAGACGAAATTTTGGACTAATTCAATCTTTCTTATCAAATCGCGAAATGAAAGTTGTCTTGAATGACCACTCTTCTAGATCTTTTTTATATATATATATATATATAAATGCAGGTGTCCCCAGGAATTTAACCTTAGACTTACTTGTTTCTAATTTTCATCAACAGCTATCGTGATGTTATCAGTTCTCAACTCGTTATCTGTGCAGATGACACAACTATTTACCCCTGTCTTAATATTTAGTCTGATTGGTTCGATAAGGTCATATTAGCTGCTGATCTCAAAAGTAACCTACAATCTGTTGTTAAATGGAGCAAGGACGGACTTGTTAATTTTAACGTTTCAAAAATGAAACTGCTCTTATAACCATCTGAAAGAACACTTATATTCTATCAGCGAAATCGCACCGACTTGGACTAACGTTTTCAGCTGATATGAAGTGGAAAGAATATATTCGATTAATTGCTTAGTACGCAGCTAAGACATTTGGTTCACCATGTCGTGCTACACAATTTATCCCACAAGAATCTATCTTATATATTTATAAGTCTATCTTTCCTCCTTGCTTTAATATTGCTGTCTCTTATATATTTAAAGATTCTTGAAAAATACAACGAAGAATCTGCAATGTTATTGGTCATGATCTAGCATCTCTGCTCCAGTCCGTTTCCTATCACCGTAATGTAGCCACCTGTGCCTTTTCTATAAATACTGCCATGGTAATATTTCTGATGTACTTTTCGCTGTGGTACATAAACTTTATGTATTTACGCGAAGTACCAGATTTGCAGCTAGGTTTCATAATTTTGTTGTTGAAAAGGCTAGACGTAACCGTAAGTTCTATGCTAACAGTTTCTTCTCACTTGTGGAGCTCTATTATTGCTTCTTGTTTCCCAGTCATCTTTGATCTTCAAAAGTTTAAATGAAATTTCAATCGTTATCTTCTGTCTTCTTAATTCTTGTTTTTTTCCCCTCTCTCAATATTAGTTTTTCTTGTATTCTCTAACAAACACTCTTAGTCGTTTTATTGCCTTGCTTCAGCTGAAATGATTAAAATAAATAGAGAGGGTACTCTTGATAAATTGTGATGAACGACAATAAATTTTGTTCAGTTCTATAGATTTGCTTACCAGTTGGCTAGCGTTAACAACTGAGGAATGTGCCCTAGTCTTTAATACACTTTGAATCGATGTTCATGTGTGGGAATAGTGGGAGTGTATCGTGTCTGGGTGTTGAGAAAATTTTCTTTTCCATTTGAAAGATGAGGCAGCCAAAGCCACTTGGGAGACAATTCAAGATACTTCCGAACACCCTAAATCGAAGATCCTCTGAACAGAATAGGTTAACTGACTTGAAGGTATTTCTTGATAGGATATACCTACAAAGATGTATTCTGCGTTTATTAAACCCTTTCATCATATAGCGCCTATTTCTCTCTTGGGCAGGTTCCTAGAATACCCATATCACACTTGATGTGTGAAGGAGTGTAGTGATTTTCCAAGCGTAGCTTAGATGTGGCACAAGGACGAAAGTAGGGGGCACCCAGTGAGAATGGAACTCACTGCTCAGTGGTAATTGTTCTAGCGAGACAAGCTTGCTAACCATTACACCGCCTCGAGGTGTCCATGTCTTAAGGGGTGTATTGGGCTTAGTATATCTTTTACTCCTGTGTCATTTTCTGTCAGTGCTTCTCCCTCATTAAATAATAATAATAATAATAATAATAATAATAATAATAATAATAAACAAAATGATTGACGTAACATTTCCAATATTTACAACAGTTAAGAGAAGGGCGCAATTTAAGAAAAATACAGTGTTTGACAATGCTACACAATAATTCGACAATATGTCTGTCTTCAAGTTATATGTAAACAGATTTTACAAGTATAAAAATATATAAATCTACAAAATATTATAAGTCTTTGTACAAACGTTGCTTGTCTTGTAATGAAAAAAAAAAAAACAGCTGTACTGGTAATGAGCGCCGTTTTATATATTTGTCTATATTGTAACATCAACATGCATGTTGCTCAAAAGATCACCCAACTAGGAACATTTCATATACTAAAAAAAGTGCTATCAATTAAATGACAATTCTCTTATAGGGACTAAGGACCGTAGTTTGGACCCGACTCTACAGGATACAAAGCCGGAAACATAACATACACAAATAATAATAATAATAATAATAATAATAATAATAATAATGATAATGATAAAATACATAAAAAAGACAGCAAAGACAAATGCAACCGACCAGATACAGAAGCGATGGCAAGATAAACCGCTTCATGGCCAATACTCTGCCCGTACCAAACAAACTGAGGTAGACAAAACCCGTACCCATCAGTGGCTACGTAGTGCAGGGTTTGAAAGCTGAAACTGAAGGTTTTATCCTTGCTGCACAGGACCAATGCTTGCTAACTAGGAATTATCAAGCACATATACTAAAATATTGTGTCAGCCCAAAATACAGATTCTGTGATAAATATCCAGAAACGATTGATCATCTTGTATCAGGTTCCACGATATTGGAACCCACTGAATATAAAACCCGGCATGACAGAGTGGGCCAATATCTGCACTGGAAAATTTGCAACTTCTACGGGAAGGAAGCTGAAAGAAACTGGTATAAACACCAGCCAGACCCGGTTACGGAGATAGGACCTGTTACAATTCTATGGGGTTACGCAATACACACTGACAGAACAATCAAAGCCAACCGGCCAGACAAAACCAACAACCCAGACCCAGAAAATGTACCTCCTTATTGATATGGCAGTCCCTGCAGACTGCAATGTATCTTTGAAGATATTCAAAAAGTTGTCAAAATACAAGGACCTTGAAATAGAAATCTCAAAAATGTGGCACATGGGAACATCAACAATCCCTGTTGTAGTTGGAGCCCCATGATTGGTTGGAAAAGATTCCAATAGACTAATTGAAGGGATTCCTGGAAGTCCATGCCTCATAGAAATACAAAAAATCGTTCTCACAAATGCAGCCCACACTTTACGAAGGGCTTTATCTATGTAATTTTTTTTTTTTGTCAGCGAAAAGTGTCATGATGTCATTTCTAACGTTAGGTCCCTGGGCAGGACCCGGAAAGAAATGTGTACACGCGAAAAAATCAAAGAAAATAAAAAAAATAATAATCAATAAATTGAATACTATTAACACCTTAGCTATACCCGTAGTAACACGCAGCTTCAACATTATTAAATAGAAGTTGAACGACATTAACAGAGGGGACGCCAAGACCAGAAAAAAGGTTTACCTATATGAGGATACGCCACCCGAAATCGGATGTTGCTGGCTGTACGTACCAAGAGCTTTGGGAAGTTGAGGTATAATCCGACTATAAACAATCGGATTGGAAGCATACGTCACAGAAACCAATGTCCCCCTCCTACAAATAGTAAAACACCAAATCTACTCCATCAGCAATGACGTTGCTCTCTTCAAGAAAAAGCTTAATATTAGGTTGGTGCAAAATAATGACGTAATAATGTCGTTTTTTGACGTTAAAAAATACGTCAAAAAACGACATTATTACGTCATTATTTTTGCACCAACCTAATATTACTGAAACACTACCAACCAAAAACCGAAACGAATCCCATTTACGCCAAACGAATAAAACAGGAAACAAAACAACTTGCCCAAATGAAATTACAAAATAAAAAATAGAAAAACACCCCCCCACCAAAAAAACAAAAAAAAAAAACAAAAAAAAAAAAATATAGGAGGACAAGGGGTTGCATAGCAAATATTAGGTTGGTGCAAAAATAATGACGTAATAATGTCGTTTTTTGACGTATTGTTTAAGGTCAAAAAACGACATTATTACGTCATTATCTTTGCAACCAACCTAATACATAAAAAAGGACGAAAGAAGCATATTATGGAAGAACACTGAGCTGCACCGGGATGAAAAGCTGAGACAGAAGGCCTAATTACTGCAACTCAGGATCAAAGACTCACAACCATATCTTATCATAATCAAGGATGCAACTAACCCGAATTGCAGAATCTGCGGAAAATATAATGCAACTGTCGACCATATTTATCTCAGAATGTCTGGAACTAACAAAAATGAATATACCCACAGACATAACGAGGTAGTGACATATGTGCACTGGATGATTTGCAAGAAGCACAAAATCGAAACCACTGAGAGATGGTATGAGCACCAACCAAATACAGTTACCCAAAATAACAATGTAACTATCCTTTAGGACATGCCAATTCAAACTGACAAGGAAATAAATAACAACAGACCTGATATTGTCATAAAAGACAAGAGATTCAGGAAGTGTGTTCTTATTGACATAGCAGTACCATCTGAGAGAAACACTCCCATGAAATTTATTTAGAAATCTTTCAAGTACAAGAACCTGGAAATCGAGATTAAAAGGACGTGGGGAATGATGACTGAGACTGTACCAATAGTAATCGGAGCACTGGGCCTCGTGAGAAAAGGAATGGACAAATTTACTAAGAGTGTTACAGGTAACATCAACATGCAAGTTGTCCAGAAGATCGCTCTACTAGGAACATCCCATATACTAAGAAAAGTTCTATAAATTACATGACGACTCTCTTATAGGGCCTAAGGAGCATAGTTTTAACTCGGTTCTACAGGAAACAAAGCAGGAAGCATAACATACAGAAATAATACTACTACTAATAATAATGCAAACCTTAAAATGTAGTTTCTGTGACTAACCATTGAGTCACCTCAAGTTGCTTAATATTCACACTCATTGAGTACAAAGACCGTTACCACAGGGTAGGCCAATATTTGCATTGGAAGATCTGTCATCAGTATGGGATTAAAACAGCTGCAAACTGGAATGAACATCATTCTGAATCTATCGTTGAGGGAGAAGAAGTTAAGTCCTCTGGGATTTATCTATCAACACAGATGGAACAATACAAGCAAATCGTCTAGACATTATTATCAAAACCTGACAAGAAGAAGGTTGCATACTGATTGACATGAGCGTACCAAGTGACATAAACATCTCTGCAAAGATATTTTTGAAAATTAAAAAAAAAACAACAAAAAATTAATCAATTACAAAGATCTGGAGATGTGAATAAAAAAAATGTAAAAGCAATTCCTGTTGAGGTTGGAGCTTTGGGTTTTGTGTTATACTGGAACACGCCTATTCTATTGTTAATAGACTCTCCCACCTATAATAAGTAGGAGTAGTAGCAGTCGCGAGGAGCTCAGTGAGTTGGTCAGTCAGTCGATGACGGACATTAAAGTATCAACCACCACAACTAGATTGCTGCATCATTAACTGTTATATCAAGTTCCTAACGTTTTGTACGCCGAACCTTTTTAGGACCGACTTAGTGAAATACAAGCCTCCACTGTGAAACTACTCTATAACAGTTTGATAAAGAAGGGAACATGCAAGTTATCCAGAAGGGATATATTACATTTTCCGTAGATCCTGCAATTAGGGTTAGTGGCATCCTTGATTATGATAAGATATGGTTACGAGTCGTTGGTCCTGAGTTGCAGTAATTAAGCCTTCTGTCTCAGCTTTCATTCCGGTGCACCTCAGTCTTTTATTCCATAATATGCTTCTTTTATTAATAAATAATAATAATAAACTGTTGGGGCCACCCACCTTCTCATCAGAATGGACTGATCTCTCTACTACTAATAGGACAGTTCTATAGAGTTCTGGGGAGATCAGGTGACCATCACACTTCCGTCTCTCTACCGGAAGATACAGTTGGACTTTATACTCTTTCAGATTGTTACTGACTAACCTGCGTTCGTTTGACTACTAATCTCTCTGTTGTAAATACCTCTTCAGATATACCAGTATTTTTCCCTACGTATGTGTTTGTCCTTATTTCAATACACGCACGGGGAAACACTCAACATCTCAACAATAATAATAATAATAATAATAATAATAATAATAATAATAGAGAATCACGTCCATGAAAAATTATCGAGAAATTGTCCAATTGCAAGGACCTGGAGATGGAGATTAACAGGATGTGGGGGATGAATACTGAGACTGTGTCAATAGTAATCGGAGCACTGGGCCTCGTAAGGAAAGGAATGACCAATTTTAATAACAGTTTCGCGAGTAACATCAACATACAAGTTGACCAGAGGATTGTCCTACTAGGGACATATGTACTATGTGCTATCAACTCTGATATAAACCACTTATTGTACGGAGGACTGATATAAAAACAGTATTTACTTTTGATACAAATCAACAAAATCCCTTGTGCACCATCTTTCTGGGAAACACAAAACATAGTTTTAACAAGTAGAGCCCATATACTGCGAGTTTGCTTGTCAATATCTATCCTTTGTTCAATTGCAGCAAAAAAAAGCAAAAATAACTTCCTTCTCTTGCCTTAGCTCAAAGGTTATTACCGGTCATGTGAAATTCAGGAAGTGTATGCTTATTCACATAGCAGTACCATCTGAGAGAAACACCTCCATGAAAATTATTCAAAAGTTATTACCGGTCACGTGATTATAAAACATATGCAGATCAAAAAGAAATATCAATAATAATAACAATCCCAAAAAGCTCACACCCTTAAGAAGAGCTTTATCTGTGTAAAACGTGCATGGTTTTAGATTGTCTTCCTGTCTTATTTTTTTTTATAAAAAATGCTCGGTAGAAAATGTCATGGTGCCTTTTCTGACATTAGGTTAGTGGTTGAGACCTGGAAGGGGATTGGTATACAACAGAAATCAAAGAAAATAATAATAACGTGAAACTATTTGCCTTTGCCGTGGTAAAACGGAAGAAAGATTTGTTGAAACGTAAGAAAGTGTTATGGGCTGAGAGACAATGAAACGAGATGGGTTAATACCAAAAACCCGTGGAAAGAACTGAGGATTTAATTCACACATAAACGATTGTACGCCAAGCAGTTTGAGCAATAGAAGAGTGCCCCAGACTTAAGGGATAATGTTGATAGACACACAGCTGCAAATGCAAGCTCCAAAGCGGAAACTTCACTTTCGTAAAGAACGGTTTTTCTATTGATTCTCTTGGTCGAAAGTGAAAGGAGGCGAGTGGATAAGCCACCCACGCTCACAGAGGAGAGTAAAAAAGCAATATATGAGAGACTGTGAGAAGGGAATTCCCCAAAATGATGTCAATAAATACGAACACGCGAAGAAAATTCGCCAGTAGAAAAGTGACGGAGCAGAAGAGACAGAGACAGAGGCAGAAGAGAAGCCTCCGACGTCAGCCTTGTGCCAACTCTACCAACAACAGAAAACCAGATTTTTGCCAAATCGCAAACCGATTTAGATGCGGGATGGGCTGATAATTAATGGCAGCTGAAATCTGATATAAACCACTTATTGTACGGAGGACTGATATAAAATCAGTATTTATTTTTGTTCCATGTATTCGAGAGTTATTCTCCCTGTACGCCATCACCCTGCTCAGACCAGCCCAACACGAAGAGATCTGCGACAATTCGATCTTGGCTGCCTTATGATCAAACGTAAATGACAACGAGGGATAAGGTTAGCCGCGATCTTGGAACGATTAGGGTTTTGCACGATTAAAATAATAATAATAATAATAATAATAATAATAATAGAGAACACAACTCCATGAAAATTATCGAGAAATTGTCCAAATGCAAGGACCTGGAGATGGAGATTAACAGGATGTGGGGGATGAAGACTGAGACTGTGTCAATAGTAATCGGAGCACTGGGCCTCGTAAGGAAAGGAATGGCCAATTTTAATAACAGTTTCCCAGGTAACATCAACATACAAGTTGACCAGAGGATCGCCCTACTAGGAACATATATGTTATGGGGTCCTCCCCTTTTCATATAAGTGGACTCTACCAGTGTTATTTGGAGTGCTGCCGTTAAATACCCAGAGTGAGAGAGGATATACGGAGCGAGAGAGAGAGAGAGAGAGAAAAAGGGAGAGAGAGAGGGAGTGAGAGAGAGGATATACGGATAGTGAGAGAATATACGAACGGAGATAGTGTAAGGTAACCTCTTGTAGAAGTCAGTTACAAGCACATAGACTCTAAGGAAGTCCTACTTGGAGACTGTATATATCTATCTGTATTTGCTACTAACCGTGTTCCTTGACTTACTAACAGTATTACTCTTTGTATGATTGTGTAAATACATTTTATTTCTTATATTTAATCCTTGCGTTTGGCATTCCTTGGAGACCGAATTTCATCTCGGAATCCACAACAATATATACTAAGTGCTATCAATTAAATAACAATTCTCTTATAGCGCCTGAGGACTGTTGTAAGTAATTCCCACAACCTGCTCCCCCTTGTTTGGTGTAATGGACGACTCCACATAAGCTTATAAATATACTAGCTTAATTCTTTTTTTTTATAGCTGTATTAAAGTTACAGTAACCGCCGTCTGTCTAACTCTCTGCTTTAGCAGAGAGGAACCCGGACGAAGTTTTGCCAAAGGGCAAGGTTTCGTTCGGGGTGGTTATGACAGCTCTCGAACCAGGCGAGTCGAAGGCTATATTTTTGGCCGGGCCTACGGGCTCGGGTGACCACGTAAAACTCCCCCTTGTGCCACATGCGACCCCTCGTGGGGGGACAGCTAAATATAGCTGTATTAAAGTTGAATAGAGCTTACAAAAGTTTATTCACCTTTGACCATAGTTTGAACCCGGCTCTACAGGATACAAAGCAGGAAACATAGCAACCATAAATAATAATAATAATAATAGCACTGTCTTAAACAGCGCATCACTTCAGCAAATTATTATCGATATGAACACAATATAAGTAATGTACTCGTCATGTATAACTTAGCATCCAAATCTGTGCAAACAGATTGCATATATTTAGTATCTTCGTTTAGACTCTTTCATGGCTAAGGACCTGTTGAGGGATTTTATTAGCGAATCTGAAAGCAAATGATACTACTACTACTAATAATAATAATAATTATTATTATTAGTAGTACTAGTAGTAGTATTAGTATTCATGATGACATTTGTTGGGGCCCAGTTGTTGTTGAGCGTCTGGGTTTGATTAAAAAGGTTTCTGATAGACTCATTGAAGGGATTCATGTCTGAAATACAAAGACATTTATAGATATACAAAACATTTTTCTCACAACGTCACGAACGGCATTATCTATGTAAAATGTGTGTGTTCTTATGTTGTTTTATTCTTATTTTTACAAAACATTTTTCATGATCACTGTCACTGTTTGGGAAATGAGTATACAACAGAAACCAAAGGAAATAATAATAATAATAATAATAATAATAATAATAATTGTAAGCTTGCTTATGATTTCATTCGGCATTATGTTAAGCGCGGCTATCAAGAGTCACGACTGAAACAAATTGTTAATAAAATAGCTAAGAATGAAAATTGCCATAATTTGATCAAAATACCGAAAAACAATCAAAATTCTAACAGAATCGCATTAATCATCAACTGGCACCGAAATTTTGCTGGAATTTCGAAATACTATACGACAGCTATGAATACATTGCGCTAAAATGTTCACGTCTTACAGAGATTTTTTCCCCAATCCTTCTACCGTTATTTTTCAAAAGAAATAAAAACATTAGACAGATTTTAAGAAATGCAAGCGTTTACACTCAAAACTACATTGGAGTTTCGGACCGATGTACTCCAGAAAAAAAAATCGTAGAAAGGGAAAACCCTGTTCGTTGTGCAACAATACAAATCAAGTCAATTCTATCACAAATTCAGAGAGAAACATTACGATTTCTGGAGAAGGTTGCAATTACACTGATTGCTATTTAATATATAATATCATTTTAAATATATTTAATATAATTTTTCTATATATTCTTTCATCATAATTAGTTATCAGTCCGAGCCAGTTTCTCAACATTTATTAGTTTGTATTATTATTAGGCTGGTGCATAATTATCAAGCGTTTTTATAGGTGACTTATTTGTTAATAAGAATTGCTGTTTTGCTTACTTTTTTATTTAATAAAAATATTTTATTTTCAGGTTATAAAAATGCGTACCGATAATTATACGCTCGGGAATAATTATATAAAAATATTATTGTTGAAATGTTATGTTTCTTTTTTCATAATAAATATTGTTTAAAAAACGCCTGATAATTATGCACCAACCCAATAATAATAATAATAATAATAATCCATGACAACTACAGTTCAAAATCGAACAATCTAGAAACTGAAATTAAGAGAATATGGGACAGAATGTGTTAATGAGTGAATGTCAAGAAAGGGTTGGAAAAACTACACCAACAGAATTCCTGGCAGCATCAAGATACAAAAAGTCAAAACATCGTCTTAGTCGGCACTGCTCACATATTAAGAAGGGTTCTATCCCACAAACACATTCATACACCCTCATGGTAAGCCCTAGTCTAAATAATGGTTTCGGTTCCATGTGTGAACAAAGCATGGAATGAAGAAACAAATTCTGAATAATTATAATCGAAACAAAGCGAACGGAATGAAAAAAAAAATAATAATAGGAAACAATGAAGTTTTCTCGAAATTACCTCCAGCAAGGAGAAAACAAAGAATTATGAACTACAGACAGTCGATGCGAGATGAGACGAGATATGAGCGGGACATGCGTGTGATTTTCAAAGTAAACACAATATTGCCGGAAGGTTGTGGGTGGAAAGCTTTTTATTCGTCAACATGGCGTCTCACCATTCTGTGACTCTTGTCATTGCCGCTGTAGTTCATTCGTTGCCTGCACAGTTAACAATGAAAAGGCGAAGAATGGCGAGTGAACAAGATATAAATTAATAAATAAACCGACATAGTGAAGTTTTAAAACGTGACAAACGGTAGGGGGTGCCAATTGAATTAGTTCACCAATCTTACATATCGCAGAGCTCTGTTTTCTTTTTGTGGCTTTAAGGAGGATGCGTCTATCTCATTGTGTCAGCCTCACATCAGAAAGAATATATAGAAAAAAAAATTGAATGATTATTTATTAGACGTTATTAATGTTTGATATTTGTTAAATTAAGCATCGACATAAATATATTCTTGGTTTTATGAAGTTTGTACTTAACGTAATTTGCTTTTACCTACTAGAAGGTAGAATTTGCTCTCATCTCATAACAACTTACTGTTCAGTCCCCAGATGTTTTCATAGAAAACATGCATCCTCCGACAGGAATCGAACCTGCATCCTACACGGAACCGTCATATAGTCTGACGTGCTATACCGTTTAGCTACAAAGGAAGCATCTGGTTAGCAAGGTCGAACTATTGATTTTAAACTACAAATTCAACTTTGCTAACCAGATACAGATGCTTTCTTCGTAGCTAAACTGGTTGAGCAAGATTTGTATGTGGGCATACTGAATGCGTCTGGTGTTGCCCATGAATGTTTATTGCGGGTAAAGGTCTGACAGTCATGCTGGCCAAAAAAACTGCCAAATATTTTGAATTATGTAAACATGATATGGAACTGCAGAACAGGTTACACCATAATATGGATGCACATGGTGGTATTAAGTTTCTTGCTAAAAAAAAAAAAAAACATCAAAGTCTAATTATGTTGTAATTTTTGGAACCCAGCACCTTGATTCCATAGATTGGTCCTGTATGACTGAGCAAATACACCTGAGATGATGTTGCTCTTCTAAGCCCACGTCACACACATAGACAACCATCATTAGCATGAAAGTAAAATTTGTTCTCATCACTGAACATTTCAATCTATTGCTCTGTCCCCAGATGATCCTCTCATAACAGCATTTATGTACAAATTGGTATTATGATATATGCAAAAGTTCGGCTGCATGTAAGCAATTCTCAGTGGTCAGCATTGACACATTTCAGTTTATTTGTATTGTGGGCTCCATACATTCTACCACTGTTGCCTTTAAAATACACCTGTCTTTTTGAGCATCTGGGCCACATAGCTGTCCGAAACTTGGCCTATGGGATTGGAATTTTTATTTGACCATTTGAAGTCTTACATTCCAACTCCTCTCAAAAGGTTCGAATTAAACACTGCATTTCTTTGACATGAAACCATTTTATTTTATTTTTAATCATTTCACCCCAAGTAAGGCAATAAAGCCATTAAGACACAAAGGATTACTGAGTGTGAGAAGGAAATATAAAAAAAAAAAACTATTAAGGAGCGAGGACCATACTGAGAATTCAGACAGAAGAAAAGGATTGACATTGCATTTAAATTTTTGAAGAGCCAATGTTGACATGGAACCAAGAAGCTTTGATCTTCAAAAAGTTAAATGAAATGCATAACCTGTCTACACAAAATCTTTTCCCCACCTCATTATATCTTATCTCAGTCTTCAGCATTTTCTAAAGCTCATACGGTGTATTGGGGTGATTTTTATTATGTTCCAAGATAGCTAAAGACTTTGACCCTCATCGAGCATGTACATAAGTTTCCCAGGTTCAAATTGGCATTGTCATAAAGACACAAAGGATTACTGAGTGTGAGAGAATGATAGAAAAAAACTCTTAAGGAGAGAGAACCATAACGAGAATTAAGACAGAAGAAAATGACTGACATTGCACTTAAATATTTGAAGTTTTCCCGGTATTCGAAAAGAAGTAATGTTGATAAGTTTATACTGGAAAAAGGCAAAAGTTGAACGGGATTCAAGAAAACAGAAAATGGCGATTGATGTTATAGTTAAATTTTTGAAGATTCTAGTTAACATGAAAGGAAGTAAACGGAAGGAAATTCCACAGGTGGGAAGTGTGAGAAAAGAAACTGTTAGAGTAGAAGTGGCAGTGGCATTTAGCCTATTTCAACAGTAAAAGAATGAGACCTAAATTCCATTCTAGTAACACGTTTAAATTCATGTATTCATGGCACTAGAGACAAAAGCTCGTCAGAGCAGTTGCTATGGAAAGATTTGTAGAAAAGACAGAGGGAAGCCACGTTATGTCGGCGAGAAATGGACTGAAGTCGAAATGCCTGGTCAGAATCGATTACGGATCTTTCTTTGGATTTTGTCAAGAATTTCGACATGGATAGCAGGAGCATCGGACCAGGAAGGGTAACAGTATTCAATGTACGGAAGAATGGTAGATTTGTAAATGGGCAAGACGGACTCTGAATGAAATGCAAAACCTGTCTACACAAAATCTCCACCCCCATCCCGCCTCACTGTATCTTATCTCAGTCTTCAGCATTTTCTAAAGCTCATGCGGCGTACTGGGGTTATTTTTAGTATGTTCCAAGATAGCTAAAGACTTTGATCATCAACGAGCATGAACATAATGTCCCCAGGTTCAAATTGGCATCGTCATTAAGACACAAAGGTTTACTGGGTGTGAGAGAATGAGGGGAAAAAACTATTAAGTAGAGAGAGACCATAACGAGAATTAAGACTGAAGAAAATGATTGACATTGCATTTAAATTTTTGAAGGGTCAAAGTTGACAAGGAAAGAAGTAGTCAACGTTGATCTTCAAAAAGTTAAGAAAAGGACAAAAGTTGGACGGGATTCAAGAAAACAGACGATGGCGATTGATGTTGCAGTTAAATTTTTGAAGATTCTAGTTATCATGGATGCAAGTAAACGAAAGAGAATTCCACAGGTGGGATGTGCGAGAAAAGAAACTGTTAGAGTAGAAGTGGCAGTGGCATTTAGCTTATTTCAACAGTAAAAGAATGAGACCTAAATTCCAATCTAGTAACGCGCTTAAATTTATATATTCATGGCACCAGAGACAAAATTTCATCAGAATAGTTGCTATGAAAAGATTTGTAGAAAAGACTGAGGGAAGCCACATTATGTCAGCAAGAAAGAGACTGAAGTTGAGATGCCTGGTCAGAATTGATTATAGATCCTTTTGGGGATTTTCTCAAGAATTTCGACATGGACAGCAGGAGTATCGGAACAGGAATGGTAACAGTATTCAATGAATGGAAGAATGGTAGATTTGTAAATGGGCAAGACGGACTCTGAAGAGAAAAACATTTTCTTACATGTCACAGTGACCCAACTTTAGAAAAATTTAAATTAGAATCCGCTATTAACCATACAAATTAATATTAAAATCCGTTACTAATTATTAAATTTATATTAAACATCCAGGCATTACAAAAAATGAAAATCTTCAACTTTATGTACCGTGTCCCTTCACTACATGGGCGATCATGGATCTCCCCTACTTCCTGTCTTTTGTAGTCCTTAATAAATTTTGTTTTTTTGTTAGTTCTCTTAAACCCAGTTCCGCCATAGCTAAGAATGTTATACGTTGTTTTTATCTGTCTTTCTTGCCTTAAATCTGTCCTATGAGTATCAGATTTTCCAAGCCCTCTTTCCTCATCATGTGACCAAAAAATTTCAACTGTCTCTTCCTGGCGTTAAGTATAAGTTTCCTTTTTGTTTCTATTTTTTCTAAAAAAAATGTTTCGTCGTTGCTTGCATGTTCGGTCCATAGCATCCTCAGTAACCTTCTGTAGAACCACATTTGTTGCTTCAAGTCTCTTCTTCAGCTCTAAGGAGTTTTTCAGCATTCATTTCTATATAGGAGGACAGATATCCTGTAACAGTTCAGTACATTTTTTTTTATTCAGTCTTAAACGCAAAGATTTAAGCAAAAATCCGGCATTAACTGAAAAACATAATAAAAAATCAACAGTATTAATTACAAAAAATAAAATCTGATATTAAGTATTCAAGTAAATATAAAAATCTAGTATTATGTTATAAGAATCTGGTATTAACCATGGAATTTAATAAAAAAACCTGGTATTAATTAAGAAATTTAATCGAAAAATCTGGTATTAATTATTGAATTTAATCAAAAAATCTGGTATTAATTATGAAATTTAATCGAAAAATCTAGTATTTATTTAATAAAAATGAAATAAAAGTCCAGTATTATTTAAAAAATTTAGAATAAACTTCCCATATTATTTATGAAAAAAAAACCGTCTTAATTATAAAAATTAAATTAAAAATCCGGCATTAAGTTTTATGAGAAAGTGTATATATATATATATATATATATATATATATATATATATATATATATATATATATATATACTTTATTATAGGATATTACAGTGGAACATGTAAAGAACCGCTACAAAAATGCATATGTTATGATGTGTATTATCACATCTTATCAGGCAATAGTAAATGAGGATTATTACAATTATTAGAATTTACTTACAAACAATCTCTTTCCCGCGAAAAACGAAGAAAGAAAAGAAGAAGAGCAAGAAAGAAAGGCACAAAATATAGTCTCTTCTAAAAGAAAAAGGAAGAAGATAAAAATATAAGGAAAGTATAAAGATGTAAAGTAGCTAGACATGTTATGTTGATAGTCGGTTCAACCAGTCAAAATGTTCTAAGTAAGATGTCATAAAACAGATTTAAATTTCAACGAATACATATGTAATATTTGTAACAAAATTTTTCCTGCACTGTTGACGTCCGACGTCTGACTTTTTATCAGAGGAAGAAACGTAATTTAACAATATTTTTTATAGTAGGCAAATAATGTGTCTTTTTTAAGAAATAAAAGAAGAAACATGTTTAAGAAAATAACAAACTGAAAATGAAAATAAAATATTAAATAAATAGAGTAAACAAAACTTTTACTATATAGATCAAATAAAATAATAAAATATATAAATTATACTCAATGGAGTGAACCTGTTGACTAAAGGGTCTTATTTAGAGTATTAATATGACACATCAATAGATAATGGTAAAATGTCAGCCAACTGATACGTCTAGACAAAAATTTTGTGCAATCAATAATGTTAGATCAATAACCTGCAAACTATACTACATCGAAAAAATCTTACTTACTAAAGATGAATTTTAAATGAAAATGAAAGGGACAAAACTGTAACAATTATTTGACAAATATAACGTGGACTTTTATATATATATATATATATATATATATATATATATATATATATATATATATATATATATATATTAACTACCCAATCTTTAAAAAATAAGAAAATATACTAAACAAACTATAATCTAACTTACGAAGACACTTGTTAAGGAAATGTTAAAAAAATTAACAATAAATTCCTAATTCACTATAGATACAGCTCTTATTTTATGATGATAATTTCGTGTTTGGACATCCGTATTTACAAAAATCGTCATGTGTATACACATAAAATAAATTCATAATTATTTTTCAAATATTGACGGTTGTTGAATTGTAGTGAGTCAATATCACTTGCCAAATTTATATAAAATTTTAAGAGATTTAAAAATTTATAAATTATTCTAATTTAAAAAATGAAAAAAATTCTTATAAAAATTCATAGCATTTTCTGTTCTTAAGTCTTTAGTGTTTATAATATATTTTATATAAGAGAGCAATTAAAAGCTTTTCTAATTAAATAATGTTTTTTTTTTTTTTGCTTTTTTACGATTGAGAGTATATTTTCTCCAACTCGGGGTGCTGTTTGACAAAAAATTAATAATAATGATTTAAAATTCTCCGAGAACTCGTTCTTATAACTAATATTAATATAAAACGCTGCAAAAAAGAATTTCTCGAAATTTCATAAAATTAAATAAGTGAGGATTAACAGATGTAAAAACCTGTATTTCCCAAGATTTTTTTTTAAATAAAATATTTAAAGAATAAAATCGTTCATTTGTGAATCAGTCCTAAAAGTTTCATTAAAATTCACCAATTACCTGATTTTACAAGAATGTGTTTTTGATCACGAAAAAGACACTAAAAATGTAAAAGTTTAAAAGAACAGAAATATAAAAAAATAATAATACAGACACGAGTAAAATAATTAAAATGTTGATTGTTTTTTACGGTTTATCAACCCTTTGCAGGATATTTAAAGCCAGAAAATAATTTTAGATTGTAAGAATTGTTTGGAGATAATAATGATTTACCGATACATGTCCGACTAATTAAAACTTAGCCTGGGAAGAAGCGGTGTATTATCTGCACCTAAATGAATACAATGAATTCGACGCGGAGGGGAACTCGGCCATGTGATTAATAATTCTGAAACATTATTGCTTACACCACCCGCACATACAAGATTAAAGAACCTAACATTCCCAACGGTCACCCATCTAGGTTCTGGCCAGGTTCGAAGTTGCTTACCTTCAGTGATCGTACAAAAAGCGGTGTTTCAACGTGATGTGTTCGTTAGCCCATTAGACCAACCCCATATTCAAGCTTCCATCATCTGATATTCCCAAGCGGTCACCCCTCTAGATTATGGCCAGGTTCGAAGTTGCTTACCTTCAGTGATCGTACAAGAACCGGTTTTTCAACGTGATGTGGTCGTAAGATCTATAGACCAACCCCATATCCACGCTTTCATCATCTGGTATTCTCAAGCGGTCACCCCTCTAGATTATGGCCAGGTTCGAAGTTGCTTACCTTCAGTGATCGTACAAGAACCGGTTTTTCAACGTGATGTGGTCGTAAGATCTATAGACCAACCCCATATCCACGCTTTCATCATCTGGTATTCTCAAGCGGTCACACCTCTAGATTATGGCCAGGTTCGAAGTTGCTTACCTTCCGTGATCGTACAAGAGCTGGTGTTTCGACGTGATGTGGTCGTAAGCCTTATAGAGCAACTCCATATCCAATCTTCCATCATCTGATATTCCCAAGCGGTCACCCATTATGGTGCTGACCGCCAAAAAGACACTAAACATGTCCGTACTTATTTATGGTCTCCCAATGACACAAAGAAAACAAAATTTTTTAACCAAAATTTCGAACGTTTTAAAAAGGATTAAAAAATATAATTTAATAATGACGAAATGCTTTAGTCTTTCCTCTTAATAATAACATAAAAATTTCAACGATAAACCTTTGTTTTTATTGAGTTTGGGGCATTTTTACATCATTTATGCTCATATGTAGCGAATCTCTCGAGGTAATACAGTTTACGAACAACTCTGACAGCTCCTAAAAACCGTGCATTTTTTTTTCCTCGACGAACATAGAGAAAAGTAGTTTAAACCTTCCTCCACCACACCTAGGGCTCTTTTTTTTTAAATATAATAACCAGAGTGAGTGGTGAATATCTATGAGCGAGAGAAAGTGGTGGTAAGAAGGAAGGATGAGAGAAGTGAGTGGAGTTCTTAAACGGTACTAACTCGCCTTGACACGTCTTGTACAATAGGTACTCGCTGGCAGCAGCGGACGCACATGTGGGGTTTGTCGAAAAACCAATAATGAACAATCGCGTCTGCTATTTGCTAACCAATTAACTATGAAAACATATTATAAAAAGGACCATAGACCGTCCGTTGGCCAGTCAATAGCCAAAGAAAGCCTCTCCCCTTTAAGTGACGCGCAGAATTCAGTGGCGCTTGAAAATAGCTTATTCTTCCTCTTCTTCTTCTTCTTCTTCTTCTTCTTCTTCTTATTATTATTATTATTATTATTTGCATTTTATTAGTAATAGTAGTAGTAGACATAATACAATAACACTAAAGTCTGGGTGTGGGGGTGCCAGCTAGAATTGTTTTTACAAATATAAGTCGTGAGGGTGGGGGCACTTCGTGTAGTGTAATGATTACAAATCACGACTGAGTAGTGAGTTCGATCCTCAGTGGATGCTCCATACTGTCCGCTTAGAAAATCACCATTCTTCGAGAAGTTTGGCTACCAATCTGGTCTCGCTGGGCGCTCCATACTTTTGGCCTTGTGCCAAGTGTAAATTTCGCTAAGTAAATCACCGTAAGTAAGGGTGGTTTTGAAATAGTCTGACGTTTAACAAAGCTGGAAAAACTGATCTTGCCAACTGAATTGGGTTCGAATTACGGCTGAGCTAGTGCATTCGTATTTAACATCAATTATTTTTTTTTATTACTATAGCCCTTCCTTTCAGGGCGTATCCGATCATAACCCCCCACCCGACAGATTCCTTCTCGATATCATCAGTGAATCATTCTTGGGAAATATAGCGGAGTGGGGTTTGTCGTTGTTTCCCTCACGTTTTGGAATTCACAGTTTTCCTTCTAATAGACGGTCATTTAATTCATAGCTAGCGGGAGGAGAGACGAACCCATGCATTTTTTCAAGTTTGTTAGTGTGAAAGTGAATGCAGTAGACTAGCCTAGGATTTGAACTCATCGATTCTACTTTGGGCACTCCTAGCCTTGGGAAATGTGTGACTTCACTTCCACCAATAGATCGAACAATATTCGGTGCTGCTGATACATGCGACCATAACACTCTTTAGAATTTTAACTGAAGATGAGCGATGCCAGTAAAAATGAGTTTATTACGGAGATCAAAAAATATCGTGCCTAGATTCAAGAAATAAGAAAGAGAACGAAATAATCGAACGGACTTCAAGATGCGGCTGGATGCCACTTTGCGTCCATATCTTCGTTAACCCACACTCCCTGGGTAAATAGTAAGGCAGTTGGGATATACGCTATAAGTCTGTTCTTCCTTAGACACTGACGAAACACCTAGCAATTCGGCACCAAGGTTACAAAAACAGTTCATTGAACATCAGCTGAAAAACCACATCAGAATCGCATGGTGTCATATTGGCGCGTTGTTCCACAAGAAAACTGCAAGAATAAAATTAAAAAAACAAAAATCCCTTTCTATCATTGGTAACAGAAAAGGGTTTATCCTCCAAAACATTATTACAAATTGGACATTTCTCCTTTAAAAATTATTTACATATATATATTTTTTTTTTAAATTGTGAAAATATTCTTTATGGAAGGAACGAGTCAGGAGAACATTTACTTACAAAGGCTAAAATTAAAAATATTTATTCATTATTATTTTTATCATACAAGACCTGCAGATTCGGCACTTCGGCGAGGAGTTATGGTTAACGAGCTTGTATCGCTGGAACAATTATGACCGAGTTGTGATTTCTATTCTAACTGGGTGCTCCATACTAGAGGTTTTGTGTCATGTCTAAGTTACGCTTAGTTAAATTAGAGCTCTGTTATCAGGGATACATATTGGGCGCTTCGACGTGATGTAACAGACCGTTAGCCAAAGAAAAAAATCAGTTAAAACTTAGTTGTGAGTTTGATCCAACCTGGGGTCTTTGGATATATTGAAAAATTGTGTTGAAGCCATATCTAAGGTGGCGTTTAGTCATTTAAGGCACTTCGACGCGGAGTAATGGTTAACAAGCAGGTCTTGCTACAACAATTACGACTGAGTAGTGATTTCTATTCTCATTAGGCGCCCCATAGTTGCAGCCTTGTGTCATACCTAAGCTACGCTTATTAATTTAGTATAACACCTACATATTGGACGCTTCGACAAGGTGTAATGGTTAACAAGCTTGATCAGTTGCGACTGAGTAGGTTCCCTATACTTGCGGCCTTGTGCAATATCTAAGCTACGTTTAGTTATTTAAGCTACTTTGACGTGGAGTAATGGTTAGCAAGCATGTCTTGCTAGAACAATTACGACTGAGTAGTGATATTTATTCTCACTAGGCGCCCCATACTTGCAGCCTTGTGCCATATCGAAGTTACGTTTAGTTACTTCGGGCACTACAACGTGGTGTAATGGTTAGCAAGCCTGTCTCGCAATATTTGTTACGATTGAAAAACGAGTTCGATTCTCACTGGGTATTCGGACTTTGTGCCGCATCTCAAATGGATTTCGTAAATGAAATCGCTACACGACCTTTAAATTTATTTCTGTTTAAAGTATAATAAAAAAAATAGAGGCGTCAACATTGAATGACCCAATAAGTATTGATGTGTCGTAAATTCAACAAACCAAACTTTTCTCTCGGTTCTATACGCCTCTGTCTTCTGTCATACTCACTCTATATCTTTTTCTCTCTCTCTCTCTCTTGCCTCTCTTAGTTACCGCCTTTGTTTATTTGTTTCTAGATTTCCCTCTTTCGTTTTGTCCTCCTCCTCTCTCTCTCCCCCCTCTGTTGTGATTTACACTCTTTCTTTCGATTCGCATTTTTCCTTTCTTTGTAGTATTTTATTATCGTTCGTTTCAGCTTTGCAGTGTTTACTCACTTTCTCTCTCTTTTCTTTCCATAAACTCTCTTTCGCTTCTATTTTTATTATTACACTTTCTATCTTATTTAACTTCTCTCATAAATCAATCACCATGTCTATAATTCTCTCTTCAATTTTTATACACTCTTTCCTTTTATCTTACGTTTTCTCCATCTTTTAACTTTTCTCTTGGATCAGTTAACGCTCGCTCTCTTTAATTTATATATATATATATACTCTTTTTCGTTTCTATTTTATTATTATGCTATTTATTTCTTTTACTCACTCCCTTGCATCAATCAAGCTCTTTCCCTCTCTCTCTCTCTAATTTCTATATATTCTTTTTCCACTCTATTTTATCATTATGCTATCTTTTTTAACTACTCTCATGTAGCAATCAAGCTCTCTACAATTCTCTCTCTCTTTAATTTCTATATATTATTTTTCTTTCTTATTCTAATATTATGCTATCTTTCTCTTTTGACTTCTTCAACAATCACAGCCATACTCAATCTTTCTCTTCTTTTTATAACCCCCATCCCACCATAGATTCTCTTCTTTCTCTCTTTTCCTTTTCTTTCTAAGATTGTTTTTCTTTGGCCTCTTCTCTTTCGCGGCATTTAGTAAGTTTCATTATTTTATGTCTCCCGCTTTTTAATTTTCTTAATCTGTCTTTCCATTTATTCATTCCTTTATTATTATTATTATTATTATTATTATTATTGTTGTTATTATTAGTTGTTGTTATTATTATTATCATTATTGTTATTATTATTATTATTATTATTAATTATTGTAATTATTTTAGTTATTATTTTTATTATTCATATTATTGTTATTATCATTATTGTTATTGTTGTTATTTTTATTATTATTGTTATTATTATTGATATTATTATCATTATTATTATTAATAATTATTGTATTATTATTAGTTATTACTGCTATTATTCATATTATTGTTTTATTATAATAATTATTATTATTGCTGTTTTATTATTGTCATTATTATTGTTGTTACTATTATTATTATTATTATCATTGTTGTTCATTTTTATTATTATTATTATTGATATTATTATTATCATTGTTATTGTTGTTATTTTTATTATTATTGTTTATTATTATTTATATTATTATTATTATTAATTATTGTAATTATTATTATAATTATTACTGTTATTATTATATTATTGTTTTATTATTATTATTATTATTATTATTATTTATTATTACGTTATTATTATTTGTTACTAATATTATTGTTATTATCATTGTTGTTATTTTATTATTATTGATATTATTATTATTGTTATTATTATTATTTATTTATTTATTTTTATTATTATTGATATTATTATTATTGTTGTTGTTATTATTATTATTGTTATTATTATTACTCGTGATCCACTTCTTTCCTTTTGTTGCTTTCTGTATGGGACTGTTTTGAAAACCTTTTTCATCCGCTCCCCCTTTTCAATCGTTTGCCTTTCTGCGTCGTACCTCGCCTCTTTTCGGTTCTATCCCACCCACCCTCATTACTTTCTCTCTCACACTCTACTTCCTCCCTTATTGACATCAGTTATTTCTCGCTAACCCGCTCCAATCTCTTTTATTATCATCCTTCCCTCTCTATTACTGCCTCTTCTCAATTTTCTTTCTGTTCCTTCTCACTTATTATTATCGTTCTCTTCTTTCTCCTCTATCTGAAACCCCCTCCCCTCTATAATTTACTTTTTTACTCTCCTTTTTCTTCTTTATCTTAATATGATTCCCCTCACATGTTACCAGCTTTTTCTTTCTCCTCTAATTGAATCCCTTCCTCTCTATTATTTCCTTTCATACTCTACGTTTCCTCCCTCATTTTCATAAGTTTCCTCACACATTGACCTTGTTCTTACCCCCCCTCTATTTGAATTTCTTTCTCTCTTTTATTTCCTTTATTACTCTCCTTTTCCTCCCTTCTTTTAATGAATTTTCTCTCGCATATTAACAGCGTTCTCTACTCAAAATGAATCAATTCCTCTCTCTTATTGCCTTTCCTTACTCCCCCTTTTCTCCCTAAATTTCATTTTTATTAGCATCGTTTCTCTCTTCTTCTTTTTTTTTTAATTTAACCTTCTCTCTATGATTTCCTTCGCCTCTCCTATCTCCTAAATGAGAGAAGATTGTTTTGCACCAATTTCAAGTCCTTCATTATTTTGTTTCTCACATTCTCGAACACCTTCCCTTTCACTCGATACTTAATAATACGATTATTTTTGTATATCGGGACAAAAGGTGGACTCCCCGTTAAGATCGAACTCACTAAATTAGCGAAGACATTTTATTGGCTTATTCACTTCATTTTATTCCCTATTCCCTGTTTCTATTATTAGTCTCTGGTCCCTCCTTCATAATCATAGATTTTGCCCCCCCCCACCACCAGTTACTTGCTCCTTTGTATTTTATTCAATCCATTCCTTTTACTTTTCTCTTAAACGTTCACTCTTATTATTATTGTTTTAATATTACCGATATTTTTGAAGCTTTGCTTAGTTTTATGTAGGCTGCATAAAGTGTAATAAAATGGCGACTCATATTTTGTGTTTAAGTCAGAAAATGACTGTTTACGTTGAAAATCAATATTCAAAATTTGGGATTTCATCTGGGCTTGAACATCAAACACTGACGTCGAAGGAGAAAAACAACAACAAAAAAAATAAAACGAAGAACTTCCTTAATCAATACAACTCCCCTCCTTAATTATCATGTTTCCTCTCACTTATTTTCTCCTTCCTTCATCCCTCCCCCATTACTTCTTTACACGCTCTATTTTCCCTCCCTTATTGTCATACGTTTTCTCATACTTACTGACATTATTTGCCTTTTATTTTTCTTTTCTCTCTCATTGCCATACGTTTTTTTTTTCTCATTGTCTTTCTCAATTCTATTCCACCCACTTTATTATTTCAGGTTTTACTCCCCCCCCTTCCTTCATTGTCCAATTTTTATCTCACTTATCGGCTTCTCTTTCACTAATTTCATTTCACCCTCTCTATTATTTCTTTTCTTTCTCTCTGCTCCCTCCTTTATTGTCCTAAGCTTTTTCTCACTTATTGTTTTCTCTCCGGTGATATAATTCCACCCTCTTTATTAATACCATTCTTAGCCTCGCCACACCCCATGATGGTTCTAAGATTTTTGCTTACATATTTGCTTCTTTTACGTTGAATTCATTTCACCCTCTCTGTTATTTTCTTTGTTACACTCTCCCCTCCTTCTTTCTCCTGTTTACTTTTCACACTTAATGTCTTCTTTTCCATCGATTTCGTTTCACACTCTCTCTCTCTTATTTTCTTTATGACTCTCTCCCACCTCCCTTTTTTGTTCGAAACTTCTTTCTCGCATATTGTCTTCTTTTCTGTCGATATCATTTCTCCCTCATTCTTATTGCTTTTCTTTCTCTTTCATCCCTCCCTCGTTATTATTTCTTTTCTTTCTCTCTCATCTCTCCCTCTCTGCTCTAAGCAGTATTTTTCTCACATATTTTCTTCTTTTCCGTCGATTTAATTCCGCCCTCTATTATTTTCTTTCTAACTCTCAACTCCCTCATCCTTAGTTCGAAACTTTCTCGCACTTATTGTCTTCTTTTCTGTCGATTTCATTTCACCCTCTATTATTATTTTTATTTTATTTTATTATCATCATTATTTGTTATTTTTATCTATTATATTATTACCTTTCTTTCTCTCTCAGTCCTTCTCTGTCCGATGCATTATTTTTCTCACATAATGTCTTCTTTTCCGTCGATTTCATTTCACCCTCTCTATTATTTCTATTCTTTCTCTCTCATTCCCCCTCTATATTATTACCTTTCTTTCTCTCTCCGTCCTTCTCTGTCCGATGCATTATTTTTCTCACATATTGTCCTCTTTTCTGTCGATTTCATTTCACCCTCTCTATTATTTCCATTCTTTCTCTCTCATCTCTCCCTCTATATTATTACCTTTCTTTCTCTCTCAGCCCCCTCTCTCTCTCTCTCTTATTCCCTCTCTCTCGCTCTGTCCTAAGCATTATTTTTCTCAAATATTGTCTTCTTTTCCGTCGATTTCATTTCACCCTCTCTATTATTTTCATTATTTCTCTCTCAACCCTCCCTCTATACTATTACCTTTCTTTCTCTCTCAGTCTTCCTTCTCTGTCCTAAGCATTATTTTTCTCACTTATTGTCTTCTTTTCCGTCGATTTCATTTCACCCCCTCTATTTATTTCTTTCATTCTTTTATTTTCTCTCTCATCCTCTTTTTAATTTTCTATATTACAGCTTTCTTTCTCTCTCAGTCCTCCTTCTGTTTTTCCCCCTTTTTCTGATATATTGTCTTCTTTTCCGTCTTCTTCTTTTTCAATTTAACCTTCTCTCTATGATTTCCTTTCTTTCTTTCTCTAAATCCCTCCCTCTATATTCCTTCGTTTATTTTGTTCTCATTCTCAGTCCTCCTTCTCTGTTTTATTTTTCTGATATATTGTCTTCTTTTCCGTCGATTTCATTTCACCCTCTAATATTTTATTGGTTTATTACTCTTTTATTCCTATTCCCTTTTTCCTAAGTCTCTTTTTTTCATTTCTCATTTTGCCCCCCCCAGTATTTACTTGCCTATTCTCTTTTATTCAAGGTTTGGCTTCTTTTTCCAAACATTTCTTATTTTATTGTTCCTCCATTCCATATTTTTTGACTATTTATTTCTCAGATATTGGCTTCGTTCCTGTCCAGTCTCTTTCTTCTTTTCTCTCTTCATCTATCTTGGACACCAACCCCCACCTCTAACACATTGTCCAAATTTTCTCTCACCTTTACTCCGCCCAAACTTATTGTCATAAGTTTTCTCTCGTTTTCTGGCTTCACTGTCAGCTTATTTTTTTCACACCCACTTTATTACCCATTTTCTTTTGTCTCCGTCTTACGTTTTTTTTTTTTTTTCAAATTTTTTCTCTCGTCTATTAACTTTATTATTTCTTTTACTCCCCCCCCTTCCTTCATTCCCAATTTTTTTTTCCTCCTTTCTTACTAATTTCATTTCACCCTCTCATATTTATGTTCTCTCTCTCTTTCTTACGATCCACTCTCTCATCTTTAATCATTCCTTTTTTAATCTCTCCCCCAACTTATTTTTATACATTCTCTGTGTTTGTTCCTTTGAGTTTTCCCTTTCTTTCTTTCTTTCTTTCTTTTTTTTTTTCTTTCTTTCTTTCTTTCTTTCTTTCTTTCTTGTTCTCTCTATTATTGGTTAACCTCTCTTCTTTTATTTCTCCTCTGTTCTTTTCCTTTTTCTTCGAAACTTCTCTCATTATCCTCTTCTTTTTGTCGATACATTTCTCCCTCATTCCTCCTCTCTTTTTAGGAACTCTCTTCCCACCCCCTATTTCTTCTTTTTTACTCTCTCATTCTCACTTTAATATAATATATGCATTCTCACATATTCGTTAGCAACCTTATCCTGCTAGACCAAATACGATTGAATAGTGATTCCAATCCTCTCTAAGTGCTCCATAATTTAGGCCTTGTGTCACATCGAAGCTACCCTTAGTAAATGCTTTATTTCAACATAGAAATGAGTTCAATTTTCACTGGATGCTCCATACTCACAGCCTTGTACCAAATCTAAATTACACTTAGTAAATCATTATAAGCGATCGAATCACTGTAATGGTTATTAACCTTGTCTCGATATATTAATTACGACTGAGTAGTGAGTTCGATCCTCACAGGCTGCTCCATACATTCGATCCTGTGCCACATCTAAGCTATGTTTAGAAAATCATTTGGACCCTATGATGTTGTGTAACGGTTACAAAAGCTTGTCTCGATAGATCAGTTACGACTCGATACTGGGTTCTATCTTAACTGGGTGGCTCATATTTTCGGCCATGTGCCACATCGAAATTACAGTTAGAAGACTACCGTCTCTGGGTGGCCTATATTTGCGGCGGTTTACGCATCTACCGATATACTTAATAAATAATCATTGGCGCTTCGATGTTGTGAAATGGTTAGCAAGTTTTTCTCGATGTTTATGCTATACCTTCGTTTTATAGAGTTTACA
The DNA here is from genome assembly GCA_903632075.3 of Acanthosepion pharaonis. Lineage (NCBI taxonomy): Eukaryota > Metazoa > Mollusca > Cephalopoda > Sepiida > Sepiidae > Acanthosepion > Acanthosepion pharaonis. The sequence continues at coordinate 1,280,544 of CAHIKZ030000198.1, forward strand.
AAAGCGTTTGATAAAGTACGTCGCAAAGAAATGTCGTAACTGCTAGATAACCATGATATATTTAGGAAGGATATTAGAATAATCCAGAATCTATCCTGGGAGAAAACGGATAGAAAATGAATTCAGTAAATATAGTGTAAGACAAGGATACGTCTTCTTTCCGGACTTATTCAAACTATACAGTGAGACGATATTAAGAAATTTATAAGTCCTACCAGGATTCATTATTGGTGGCCACAATGTTAACAGCATATGATATGCAGATGAAACAATATTGATAGCAGACACGGAATGGACCCTAAAGAATTCCTGAAGATCCTCTCTCAAGCAGAAGGAATTTCTAATCATCAATTATTTTAAAACACAGTGCGTGGTTTTCAGTGAAATTTTCTTACCATTTATTCTTTGAAGAAAAAAAAAAAATCTTGTTCAGGTACATCAATTTAACTATCTGTTTAAAATAACTGTTTTAACAAAGGACGGAAAATGCGGAAACGAAAGGTGCATTGGAATAGTAAAAGACGCCTTCAAAAAGCTATGTAGAGTATTAAGAAACAGGAAAAGTTCTTTAGAGACAAAGTTAAAATCCTGCTAGACCAAATACGATAATGATTCAATCCTCCTAATATCCATAATGAATGCTGAACAATCTCTTCACAGATGGCGTCCTGTTATTTTTCAAAAACAAATCCGCGTCCAATTATGACGATGAACTACATCTGCGTCCTGGGTAAGACGATAAACTACGTCCAACTGCAAGGCCTCTGACAATAAAAAAAAAATAATGTTGCCAGCTGAGGCGTTTTTGAAAAATATTACCATCTAAGCTATTTTGAAAAAATAATTTTACCCTTTACGTTTTTTTGAAAAAATAATATAACCAGCTATAGGTTTTGAAAAATTATATTACCAGCTATACGTTTTTGAAAAAATATTACCAGCTATAAGTTTTTGAAAAAATAATATTACCAGCTATACGTTTTTGGAAAAAATAATATAACCGGTTATACGTTTTTGAAAAAATTATATTACCAGCTATACGTTTTTGAAAAAATATTACCAGCTATAAGTTTTTGAAAAAATAATATTACCAGCTATACGTTTTTGGAAAAAATAAGATAAACCAGTTATACGTTTTGAAAAAATTATATTACCAGCTATCTATTTTTGAAAAACGGATGAAAATATAAGTTTTAAAAAATAATATTACCAGCTATACGTCTTTTTGGAAAAATTCAAATAACCAGTTATACGTTTTTGAAAAATTATAAGTTACCAACTATTCGTTTTGAAAAAAATATTACCAGCATATAAGTTTTTGAAAAAATAATATTAACAGCTATACGTTTTTGGAAAAATAATAGAAACCAGTTATACGTTTTTGAAAAAAATTATATTACCAAAATACGTTTTTGAAAAAATATTACCAGCTATAAGTTTTTGAAAAATAATATTTATAAACTATACGTAAAAAAAAAATAATATAATCGGTTATACGTTTTGAAAAAATTATATTTTACCAGGACTATACGTTTTTGAAAAAATATTACCAGCTATAAGTTTTTGAAAAATAATATATTACCAACTAAACGTTTTTGGACAAAAAAAAAAATATAACCGGTTATACGTTTTGAAAAAATCTTTACCAGCGTATAAGTTTTTGAAAAATAATATTCCCATGAACTATACGTTTTTGGAAAAAATAATATAACCAGCTATACGTTTTTGGAAAAAATAATATTACCAGCTATACGTTTTTGGAAAAAAAAATATTACCAGCTATAGTTTTTTGGAAAAAATAATATAACCAGTTATACGTTTTTGAAAAAATTATATTACCAGCTATACGTTTTGAAAAAAATATTACCAGCTATACGTTTTCGAAAAAATATTATCAGCTATAGGTTCTTGAAAAAATTATATTACCAGCTATACGTTTTTGAGAAAAAAATATTAACAGAAATGGATTTTGACAAAACAAAAATATTACCAGAAAAGAAAAAATTGTCGGCATTAAATGACCCATTGAGGTTGATATGCCGTAAAACAAAACAAACCAAACCAAACTCTTCACAGATGAAGAAAATATTTGAAGCAACATAAATATGGTCGGTCCCGTAGAAGGATGTTGAGAACCATCATCATCATCATGTTGATTTTTAGAATATTGAGGGTGGTTGGAGATCCGAATGCAGAAGCCATATTGAATCTCTTCCACAACGCTCTGTTAATGGCAGCGATCTGGAACTCTGGTATAGTCATATGTGTCCATTGCTTGCCATTGTCCAACTAGTTTTTACGTTGGCGTCCTCTCCTGCGTCCACCATCGACAGTGCCTTGCACGATTGTCTTACACAGGCTGTTGTGACTTGTAATGTGTCCAAACCACGCCATCTTTTCACTGTTTGACAATGGTGAGAAGTGGTTCGTGGTGGCCAACAAAACTCTCGATACCTTTCCACACAAACTGATTGGTTTTATGTTCACAATAGAAAATGTCAAGGAGTGTTTTAATACATTTATTCTCAAATTCCTGGACAATCCTCTTTGTTTTGGCCAACAGTGTCCACGTTTCACTTATTCCCAAGTTACTGACCAGTCTCGACGTTGCTTAACTTCAGTGATCGTATGGGAATCGATGTTTCAACATTATGTAGCCGTAAGTCTCTCTCTATATATATTTCGCACTCTCTTTCTATCTCTCTTTATCTCTCTCTTTATCTTTTGTTCTCTTTCTCTTTCTCTTTTCTCTTTCTCTCTTTCCAAGTTACTGATCAGTATCGAAGTTGCTTAACTTTGGTGATCGTATGGGAATCGGTAATTCAACATTATGTAGCTGTAAATCTCTCTCTCTCTCTCTCTCTCTCTCTCTCTCTCTCATTATCTCTCTCTTTCACTTTTTCTCTCTCTTTCTCTCTTTCTCTTTCTCTCTTTCTCTTTCTCTCTCTCTTTCTCTCACTCTCTCATTCTCTCTCTTTCTATTTCTCTCTCTTTCTATCTCTTTCTCGCTTTCTCTTTTCTCTCTCTTTCTCTGTTTCTTTCTCTCTTTATCTTTCTCTCTTTCCCTTTCTCTCTCTTTTTCTCTCGCTTTCTCTTTCTTTCTCTCTCGCTCTCTCTCTCTCTCTTATAGGAGATTTGATATTGCATAGTAATTCTTCAGTACACTTAGTTTCTAAGGACAATTTTCTATCTCGTAATGTCTTACTTAGTTTCTGGAAGACATCTTATGCTATTCCACAAAACGTTCGACCCCTTTCTGCACAAAATCCTTGGTTTTAGGTCACCAATAGAAGGTGCCAAGGAGTTTTCGCGTGCATTTATTCTCAGACGTTTGCGTCCTTCTCTGTTTCCGCCAACAGTGTCCACGTTTCACACCCATATAGGAGAATGGAGACTACCAGCGATTTGTACAGTCTGTATTTCGTTTGAAAGCTGATTTTGATCCTCCATGTTCTTGCTAATTTGGCCATCGCTGCCATGGCTGCAGCAATCCGTGTACGGATTTCCGTGCTGCAGGTACAGTCTTTAGACAAGATTGCTCCCAAGTATTTAAAATCTTGAGAATGCCATGGATTACTCGTGTGAGCAACGACGGTATTTCAGAGGGGAAAAAAAGAAGCATACGACCCATTAAACTTTACATCAGAAAAAAGACATCAGAAATTTATAGGGCACATAATGAGGAAAGAGGGCTTGGGAAATTTGACACTGACGGGACATACTGAAGACAGAAGAGACAAAGAAAAACAACGCATAACATACTTAACGTGCTGGAGTAAATGGATGGTGGAACAGGGTTTAGGAGAGATAGCAAACAGACAAAATGTACAAAACGCTACAAAGGACAGGGAATTGTGGATAGCCATGATCACCAAATCCCCTATATGACAGAGAGAGAGAGAGAGACAGACAGACAGACAGACAGATGCTTATGACTACATAATGTTGAAACACCGATTCCCGTACGATCACAGCACACGGCGCATAGATGTCACTTATTGTTCACTCCTGCTGAACCATTGCTACATTATCTGATCCAATGATTGAACGTACGACCACTATAATTACAATAACACGTTTTAACCCTCTACTGTGTCCAATACGCCATCAAAGAGCATCAGTGGTGTATTTCTGGAGCCTTTTATTCAATGCCAGATGTTTTCAACAGTTATCAGGGTGGATCGTACTGTTTCTTGATAATTCCTTTTTACAATGAGTAATCTATATCTATAATTCTCAAAATGTGTGTGTGTCTGTATGCGTGCGTGTACGTGTGTGTATGATCGGATGTTGTTTATACATTTTCACAGTTTTCATCCGATTTCAATGAAATATTTTTGTTTGATAGATAACTCTTCAGTGTCGGTTTTGAGTCCAAATTTTTGGCGATAATGGCTCTCCACTACTTCCTCCTGTTCATTATAACTCTCAGCAACGTTTTACGATTTACTATCTGTTCTTGGATATATAGCTTTCATAAAAAATATTAATAAAAATAAATAGTTTAAATTATTACAATAATATTATCTATAGATATAATCCTCAAAATGTGTGTGTGTGTGTGTGTGTGTGGCTGAAACAAGATTGAAAAGGCAAAACCGTCCCTTTTTAAGGTCCTCCCTATTCAAATTGTTAACCCCCCCCCGGTTTGGGGATGTACTTCATTTGCACTCAACTATTGTTACAAATATTGATTTTCGGAGCGGGGAAATGATTTAAATTTAAACTGCTCCAATTGACGGGCAAAAATTCCCAGTAATGAAAGACCCGGTCAAAGACGGATTCTGCTGCTACTTTCAGATATACTTCACTTAGTTTTGACTGCTATTATCATCTTCATGTTATGTAGATGTCTCCTTATCGTTCATGTTTTCCCTTATCCTTTTTATTTTTTTCATTGCTCTCAGCATCCGTCGGATTAACCAAATTTCTGTCGCTTCAATGCTATTCTCTATCTTTAAGAAGATTGTCTTGCATTCTGTTGTGGATTCCGTGAATGGAATCCTGCACAAATAAATAAACAACGCCAGTAACTGAGATAGAAAAATAAGTGTATTAAACGTAAGAATACAGACTTGAAGTGAAGATTAGTAGTCCAGGAATGTGGGTTAGTAGAAAGTATATGTATAAGTCTCTGTAAGTAAAGCCGTAATCATCTCTCTCTCTCTCTCTCTCTCTCTCTCTCTCTCTCTCTGGACTCTTGTATAACTCTCTGAGAACACCCTGTGTCTGTCTCCGTATCTCTCAACCTGTCTCAACGTATCTCCACGTATCTCAACAGCAGGTATTCTCTCTGTCAGTATAAGTATACTTTGGACGAATCCATCCGCACATAGAAGCTTACAGTACCTAGTATTCCCAAGTTACTGACCAGGTTCGACGTTGCTTAAGTTCGGTGATCATACGGGAATCGGTATTTCAACATTATGTAGCCATAAGCATATCTCTGTATCTATCTGTCTGTCTGTCTGTCTGTCTGTCTGTCTGTCTCTCTCTCTCTCTCTCTCTCTCTCTCTCTCTCTCATATAGGAGATTTGATATTGCATAGTATTTTTTTCAGCACACTTTATTTCTAAGGAGAATTTTCTATCTCTTAATGTTTTACTTAGTTTCTGGAAGACATCGTTTACTATTTCTGTGCCATTTCGGATTTTTGTGGCCCTTTTTTTGATTTTCTGTTACCATACGGAGCAGATGCTTAAATTTTATATTCCGTGCAAATAGGAATATGGAATGGACAAACACGGTGGATAAATAGTAACAGGTTTATTGTAGAAAATAGTACAACAAGCAAGGAAATAATAGTTATGCGCACGGTCGTCGCAAGTCAGTATTGTTGTGTGCGTGCTGCTATCGGAAGGCCGCTAGTCTCCCAGATCCCAGCTCGTCTCTCCTTTCCGCTGTCCTAGCGAATACTTATAGGTGGTTACCACCTAGTTTGCCGCCACTCGTGGGGGTGGCAGGTTATTCCATCACATCATTAAATTTCTGCACCTGCTTGAATTTTGGTGGACTCGGTACGTCTCTTTTCTTCTTCACGAACCCGCATTCTGTCTTTTAAATTGTTAATAAGACAAAGAAACGTTAAACCGAATTCATCTACTAGCGACCTTTTCGTGCACATTAAAGTAAATTCGGCTAACTTCAGCTATTAACGAGAAGAAAGTAAAATCATATGTTAGTCTCTATGGGCTTAAACATGCAGTTCACCTCACGTGTAACTTAACCTGAAAAATATTGTCACGAAATGTATGACGTAATTAGACCCACCCATGAGGTGGACTTTTGGAAGTTGATTAGGTTTAGTTTAACTAAAGATCAAGACTAATCACCACTTAAATGAAGAATGAAAATTTCTCGTACAGGGTACCGCAAAGGCAACGCCCTTTTTTTTATTTCATGAATCCCGTGACCCCTTAGTGTCATAAGAACACAACATGTACTGCAGCATTATAGTGGAAGTGGTGTTTCTTGGACAAGACAGCCTGACGGAGCCCAAACCTCTCCAAGGCGGTTTTTAATTCTGACTTATCTTTTTCTAGACTGGCTGCCACTCAAGGCTACAGAACCTAGTCTGTTCTGCTATTTACCCATAGATGTGGGGCGAAGAAGATGATTCATAACTTTTCTTAGTGTATTAACACGTAAGTGAATATAATGGATCCGACTGCAATTCGAACTCGGCTCTCCGATTCCTCAATCCGAGCCGCTATCCATTTCTGCACCGTGTTACCTCCTTTTTTATTTATTAATTTTTACATGGGTATGACGGTAAACTGCATCCACATCCTGGTAACGGCGATAAACTGCATCCACATACTGGGTATGGCGATAAACTGCATCCACATCCTGGGTACGGCGATAAACTGCATCCACATCCTGGGTACGGCGATAAACTGCATCCACATACTGGGTATGGCGATAAACTGCATCCACATACTGGGTATGGCGATAAACTGCATCCACATCCTGGGTACGGCGATAAACTGCATCCACATACTGGGTATGGCGATAAACTGCATCCACATCCTGGGTACGGCGATAAACTGCATCCACATACTGGGTATGGCGATAAACTGCATCCACATACTGGGTATGGCGATAAACTGCATCCACATCCTGGGTACGGCGATTGCATCCACATAATGGCGATAAACTGCATCCACATACTGGGTATGGCGATAAACTGCATCCACATCCTGGGTACGGCGATAAAAATCCACATACTGGTATGGCGATAAAGCATCCACATACGTTTTCATCCACATCTGGGTACGGCGATAAACTACATCCACGTACTGGGTATGGCGATAAACTGCATCCACATACTGGGTATGGCGATAAACTGCATTTACGGCGAAAACTGCATCCACATACTGGTTTTGATAAAATCCACATACTGGGTACGGCGATAAACTACGTCCAACAGAAAGGCCGTTTTTGAAAAAATAAGGTTGTCGGCTATACGTTTTTGGATAAATAGTATTACCAGCTATACGTTTTCGAAGCAATAATGTTGCCAGCAGTGTGTTTTTGAAAAATGATATTACGTTTTTGGGAAAATAATTTTACCTGCTATACATTTTTGGAAAAATAATATTACCAGCTATACGTCTTTTGAAAAATAATATTACCAGCTATACATTTTTTAAACATAATATTGCCAGCTATACGTTTAAAAAAAGAAAAAAAAAAAGAAAAAAAAAAGAAAAATATTATCAGCCATACGTTTTTTTTTTAACAAAACCTTATTCAATGAAACTGTAACTGGGGTCAAAACACTGTGAAAGTGTAAAAATGGGTTTTAATACCAGAAGGTCTATGTAAAAATTATTACCATCAATACATTTTTGAAAACCAAATGTTGCCAGCAATGCATTTTTGAAAGGAAAAACCTAAACAAACCTTAAAACACAAAGTAATCGAATGAACCAAACAGGAAAACAAGGATCTCAAATACACATAAGATACTTCAATGGATCTGTAGAGGAATAAATAAAAAATATTACCAGAAATAAATTTTTGAAAGAAAAAATATTATCAGCAATACGTTTTTGAAAAGATATGCCAGCTATACGTTTTTGAAAAATACTATAACCAGCTACAGGAAAGAGATATTGATAGAAAAGAATTTCTAACAAAACAAAAATATTATCGAAAAAAAAAAGGCTGTCGGCATTAAATAACCCATTGAGGTTGAAATGCCGTAAAACAAAACAAAACAAACAAACAAATTAATTTTTACTGAACAAAAATAAATTAAAGTAGTTCAAGAAAAAATTATCAGTATTGTCGCATCGAAACAACATGATTTGTTATGATTTAACATGTTCAGAATGACCCCTTTTAACATCGATGAACCATATCAGCAACACTTCTACAAACCGTTTGACACATTTCTATATTAATTTCAGAAAAAACTATCAGAAATTCCTTGCTTTTATTCAGGAACTGTTTTCGGTTTGAGCATGTAAACAAGATCTTTCAACCCACAAAGAACAAGTCTGATGGTAATAGGTCTGGTGATCGTGATGGCTACTCAATTGTTCCATGTCGCCCGATCCACCTCAGATCGAAATTAACATTTAACCATTCCCAACGCGTAAGCCATAGTTAATCTTAAGCCATCGAAAATACTGTTATTTATTTTTGTCCAGTGAAAATTAATAAATAAATAATATGTTACTTTTGCCACACCCTGTATTCTGTTGTGCCTGGGGCTATTACGATTCAATCAAGCGGCAAAAAGAAAGGTCCCAGTCTGATCATCGAAATTGAATAACCATGAATCTGATCAGAATATAGCGAAATGGCTAACCACCTTAGCTCTAGGCATTATAACGTTTTGACCCTGCGTGTTATACAAAGAAAATCTATTATTACTTTGCTAGATTATCCGTACCGTTCAAATAAATGAAGACTATGTTTAATTAATTTTGCATTCGCGTTGGTTATATTTTTCGCATGAGTAATTCAGGATTTATCCTTGTACAAGAGACAAGAAACTTGGACATAGAATAGGTTGCGTCAGGGATAGTTTTATCCAACACCACAAGTTGTTGCAATGCCAAAAACCGGCCCCAAATCCGATGTACTGTTGATGACATAGGTATTCATAGGTGAGAAAAGAACAGGAAATCAGCATCCTCTAACAAGTGTTCCAAGAAATGGGACTCGAGATAAACTTTTCCAAAATAGAAACTAATCTGGAATTGGAATGAAATCAATGATGGCGTCCACCCTGAAACCATTATACCGGGTGTACCAGCAAAATTGTCCAATTCGTGTAACAGCAAAATTGTCCAATTCGTGTAACAGCAAAATTGTCCAAATCGTGTAACAGCAAAATTGTCCAAATTGGGCAACAGCAAAATTGTCCAAATCGTGTAACAGCAAAATTGTCCAAATTGTGCAACAGCAAAATTGTTAAATTGTTAGATTAAGATTTGAACCGTTCTATCTTAAAAATGATTAAAGATATCTTGCTGGAATTCAACGAAGTTTGTTGTAATGCTGTTGGATTCTACTTTTAACAATAAGAAAGTATTTAGGTGTAAGTTCGTTGAATTCCAGCAAGATATCTTTAATCATTTTTAAGATAGAACGGTTCAAAGGATGACCCCTCTTACTTTTGTGACCTCCTCGTTCAGTTTTCCTCTCTACTGTTCCCTCTTTTTTAAAAACTTATTCTCTCGATGGTTCTTGAATAGACTTTGAAGATGGAAGACAGAATATGAATGTTAGTACCATTACTGAAGGCTTGAGTGATCTTTTTTCTCTCAGCATTGCTCAGTTGGGAAGACATAGTAGGGCTGGCGCAAAACGATTTTAACCTGTTCTCTTTCTAGCTGAATAACTCAAAGGGTTTTTCAGTGATTTTTACGAAAATGATGACAAGATGGCTAAATGCCTTATCTAAAAACACGGAAAAATGAAACCCAATTAGTTTACTATTTACAGTATTCGGAATATTGTCCTCATCTTTGTCGCCATATTTATCACAACGTTTCGGCCGTTGTACGCTCCGGCCTTCTTCAGGTGGTTGGAATGTCGAACTGAACCCTTTATTTCGCTCACTGGGGTAGACTATTCTAGTTCCATGTGCCATGTCTAATGGATGTCAGTTATCAGTTATCGCCTGTTAAATTCCCCTCTCCAAGTTCTCCACTGCCTTAACCAGGTATTGAACTCACACTTTTGGATCCTTTTTTGTGCCATGTGTCCTTCGGTCAATTAGTGTAGTGTTTTTTTTTTTTTTTTTTTTTGTAGATATTAAACAGTTTGTTGGATGGACAATTATCCCACGCTATTACACGATTTGGACAATTTTGCTGTTACACCCAGTAAAAACTCAGGATGTGGCAATAGTGAATATTAAACACTTCAGAAACATCGGCGTATGAATCGGTTATCATAAAATTAAATATGGGAGAAAAAGAAATTTGAACATTGAATAAAATCTGCCAGACGTAGCTTCGCCCCAAAACGCAAACTAATACAAAGTCAAAACATCAACCTGAAAACTTAAGTTTTTAAATTGTCCCGTCAGATCAAGACTTTCATATGAATGTCATGCATGGTGCCAAATTCGTTCAGCAGTACCTAAACTGTGAGCTGCATACAACCACTTTCTAAAATCGATGGCTATCGAGGAAATGAAGCTTATCTTAGCGGTTTTAGTGAGGACAGTCTTTCTCCGAACCTCGTGGACTGACGCTACAGAATTACAAAGAATTGAACCAAATAACAAAAAGCCCATTACTTGACGACATTCACTGTTGGTTGGTTGAATTTCTTTAGTGCCATAAACAACACCTATATCGGTTACTTAATATTGAAATGTAAATAATTCGAACAATTTTATGCCTCCAATTGAATATATTTTGAACGCAGCTCTATGCTTTCAACTGCAAATAAAATGTCTTTCTGGTTATGTTGCTTTAAAAAAGTATTGTTGGTCATTTTTCTATAAATAGGTATTGTTGATTTTTATTTACATAAAAATATCAGTATTGTCGCATCGAAACAACATGATTTGTTATGATTTAACATGTTCAGAATGACCCCTTTTAACATCGATGAACCATATCAGCAACACTTCTACAAACCGTTTGACACATTTCTATATTAATTTCAGAAAAAACTATCAGAAATTCCTTGCTTTTATTCAGGAACTGTTTTCGGTTTGAGCATGTAAACAAGATCTTTCAACCCACAAAGAACAAGTCTGATGGTAATAGGTCTGGTGATCGTGATGGCTACTCAATTGTTCCATGTCGCCCGATCCACCTCAGATCGAAATTAACATTTAACCATTCCCAACGCGTAAGCCATAGTTAATCTTACGCCATCTAAAATACTGTTATTTATTTTTGTCCAGTGAAAATTAATAAATAAATAATATGTTACTTTTGCCACACCCTGTATTCTGTTGTGCCTGGGGCTATTACGATTCAATCAAGCGGCAAAAAGAAAGGTCCCAGTCTGATCATCGAAATTGAATAACCATGAATCTGATCAGAATATAGCGAAATGGCTAACCACCTTAGCTCTAGGCATTATAACGTTTTGACCCTGCGTGTTATACAAAGAAAATCTATTATTACTTTGCTAGATTATCCGTACCGTTCAAATAAATGAAGACTATGTTTAATTAATTTTGCATTCGCGTTGGTTATATTTTTCGCATGAGTAATTCCGGATTTATCCTTGTACAAGAGACAAGGAACTTGGACATAGAATAGGTTGCGTCAGGGATAGTTTTATCCAACACCACAAGTTGTTGCAATGCCAAAATCCGGTACCAATAAATAACAAACGCCAGGAATGAATATATGAAAATAATGTATTAACGCAATAATGCAAACTGGTAAAACAGGTTAGTAGTTCCAGGAATACGTGTTAGTACAAATATATATATATATATATATATATATATATATATATATATATATATATATATATATATATAGTCTTTGGTATTGAAGTATTGCTGTATGACATCATACTGAGTCTACGTGCTCGCTCACTGTGACTCCTACAACGCTGTTACCTCACCCTCACTCTTCCGGTTACCTACAACCTTTTACTCTGTCACTCTGGACTCGACTTCTCGGTCTTGCTCTCATCTTACTCTCGTCTTAGTCTCAGGTCTTCCCGTAGCAGTAGTATATGTATATACTGGGTGAGTCCATTTGTGTAAAAAAGGGGTGGACCCGTCAACAAAATGTATTACTGGTATTTTTACTATAAAAATGTATTTTTATACTTTCATAGTGCTTTGTTTCGGGTTTTCACTATATGCCCATAGCTGGGACCCTAACTGGTGCTATCACCCCGGGTCCGGGTGAAAATGGTTCCACGCTCCTCAAAACCTCTTGCTCAGAAGCCTTGCTATTGGACGTAGTTTAACGTCTGACCCAGTACTCGAGAACATTCAACAGCAGCAACAACTAAAAATGATAGTACATCTAAACCTAAGAGAAAATAATTAAATAATTAAGAAGCCGATGTCCCACTCTACTTCAAACTAAAGATTAAGAAAGAAACTCTTATCAATACTGAAAAGAGACAGATCAACTAAAAAAATATACGTGCCATACGTGATACACGCTTCGGCGATCATGTATCTTTTGATACATGACTGACGAGGCAGATTTTTTTCCCGAAGTTGGTTGCTTTCTTTCCAAGGATATAGAAACCGGTCTGTCCTGCTATTTACCCATAGGTGGGGGAGGGGGAGAGAAGAAGAGGATTCATACTTTTCTCAAAGGTACTAGAACGTAAGTGAATGTAATGGATTCGACTGGAATTCGAACTTGGCTTTCCGATTCTCCAGTCCGACCGTATTCATGAAAAATTATTTTAAGAGAAAGATTTTATAAATTTCAACCGGCATTAGCACTGGCTGCTCGATCAATGAATAGCTAATGTTTCCTTAGAAGGAAACGTTTAAAATTACCATTTTCATATAACAGTTTTTACACTTGCATATATATTTCATAAACATATATATATATATATATATATATATATATATATATATATAAAGAAAGAACAGTAAGATATAAAATCCGGTGTTCTTATGGGTACTTTTAGTTTTACAAAATAGCGCTCAATGTAAATTTACAGAGCATTAATATTATAAATTAACTGATTTAAAATATGTTTTTTCGCTACACAGTATTAACTATGTTTCAAAAATGGAAGCTGAAAGCTTGGAATTTAATTTTGTAATCAAATTAAGAAAACTAGTTCCATTTCATCCTCAAGCGAATTTTTGAGTCAAAATTAAATTCGAAGCTTTCAGCTTCAATTTTGAAACATGGTTAATAATTGTGTAGCGACAAAACCATATTTTAAATCATTTAATTTATAAATATATATATATATATATATATATATATATATATATATATATATATGCATAAACATATATATGCATAAATTTCATAGGACAGGGGTAACAATATATTCATCCCATGTCATTATTGCTGCTTACTATCTTAATTCTAGATTATCATTTCTAGGTCAGAAGCCTAGAAAGTCGGTTCACTGTGTCGTGCAAGACAATTTGTCTCTCCAGAATGTATCTTACATGTCTCTAGGTCTGCCATTCGCTAATGCTTAGAGTATTGCTGCCACATATGGTCCGGTGCCCCTGCTCTTTACTTTAATTTCCTCGATAAGATCCAAAGAAGAATCAGCAATATTATTAGTCCTTGTCTGGCTGCTCGGCTTCAGTCACTTGCCCATCACCGTAAGGTTGCCTCTCTGTGCCTTTATGGTAACTGTCTGAGTGATCTCTTCAGTATAATACCTAGGCTGTATTAATTGAAGCGTAGTTCTTGACTGGCGTCGAGAACTCATCAATTAAGAATTGAGCTGGTTAGATATAGCCATAACTTCCATACTATCAGTTTCTTTTCTTGCACTTCTTGCTTGTGAAACTCCCTTCCGGTTGTATGGTTTCCAGTCAACTTTAATATGCAAAATTTAAATGCAATGCTAATCACTATTCACTGTGCTCCTGATTACTCTTTTCTCTTTCCATTCATTATTAATGTTTCTGCTCCGAATTCTTCCACACCATGTAACTCCTTGTATCTTAGTGGCTTTATTGCCTTGAATGGAGTGATACTGATTTAAAAAAAAAAAAAAATTTTTTAGATATTATTTATAAAATTATTATTAGTTTTCTTTTCTTTTTGTTATTGTTTCTTTTTGGGGTCAATACAGCACGAAAAATTGTATATGATTCTTGAAATTGCATCTCGGTTGCCTTTCTTTCACGGACGTCGCTCTTACAGATTCGATCATGGAAGTGTATATGGTTAAGAGACGGACAAGTCTGTATTTATTCTGCCCTGCCTTTTTGAAAATGTAACCGCTGCGGAGGGTTATGGCACTGATCAGGAAAAAAAAAAGAACAGGGCCAAAATAAAATGAAATAAAATAAAATAAAATAAAAGTCTTCTTTGTTCTTTCGTTCCTTTTCCTTCACTTCCATACTTCATCCCAGTCATTTTCTTTCTTTTTCTTTCCTTCTTTTTCTTTCTTTCTTTCTTTCTTTCTTTCTTTCTTTCCTTCCCTGATTTTTGTTTTGCTATATTGCGTCTGTTGCCGTTACGCCCCCTAGCGGTATTAACCGGCAAAGTATTTCGCAGTGGCACAGACAAGGCGTATGATTTGCTGAAGAGAGTTAGCCTGTGGCGACGGAGCGTGCCGTGAGAGTGGGGCACTCTGGATAAATTCATTGTGTAGAATTTTTCAGCGAAGCTTGTGTATGTTTTGTGTGTGTGTGTGTGTGCGTGTGTGTGTGTGTGTGTGTGTATATACGAGTCTGTATGTGTGTGGAAGAGAGAGATTGGAAGAAGAACAAAAACAGAGAAATGGTTGTGACAGGTAAAATTAAATGGAGTTGCAAAGTTGTAAGGGAAAAGAAATGTTTTGGATAGAATAATATGGAACAATATTGCGACAGGTGAAGGAAAAAATAGGAAAAGATTAATTGATCAAAATCAAGGGAGAGCATAAAAAACGGTCATGTCAAGCAGTCGTGGTTCTCCACAACTTCCTTCCGTTGTGACTCTTTGAACAACGTTGAAAGAATAACAAAGTATGGCAGAGAGAAAGTGACAAAGAAGGAAAAGTTATATGAGAGAAAAAAAAGGAGAAATAAAAGAATAAAGAATTTTAATAAAATAACGAATGTATTCTATAAAAATAGAAAGAAAGGATGGTGTAGGAAAAAACGAGAAAAAAAGAAAGTTATATTCAAATGAAGACATGTTAAACTGAAAAGAATATTAGAAACTTATATTGGGAGAAAGAAAGAAGGAGAATAATTTTGGAAAGAAAAGCTATATTGAAAGAAAGCAAGAAAGAAATCTTACAAAAAGAAAGCCTTTACATTTGAAATCATATTAGAAAGAAAGAAAGAAATAAAGAAAGAAAGAAAGAAAGAAAGAAAGAAAGAAAGAAAGAAAGAAAGAAAAAAGAAATAAAGGAAGGAAGGAAGAAAAGTCATATTAAAACGAAAGCAAGAAGGAAACAAGAAATAAGTCATATTAGAAAGAAAGAAAAATGAAGAAGGAAAAGTCATATTAGAAGGAGAGAAAGAAAGAAAAGTCATATTAGAAAAAAAGAAAGAAAGAACCGTAATGTTAGAAAGAAAGAACAAAAGAAAGTAAAGTCATGTTAGAAGGAAAGAAAAGTCATATTAGAAAGAAAGAAAGAAAGAAAGAAAGAAACAAGAAAGAAAAGTCATATTAGAAAGAAAGAAAGAAAGAAAGAACAGTAATATTAGAAAGAAAGAAAGAAAGAAGTGTCATATTAGAAGGAAAGAAAGAAACGAGAAAGAAAAGTCATATTAGAAAGAAAGAAAGAAAGAAAGAAAGAACAATAATATTAGAAAGAAAGAAAGAAAAAAGAGTCATATTAGAAGGAAAGAAAGAAACAAAAAAGAAAAGTCAGAAAGAAAGAAATAAAAGTCATGTTAGAAGGAAAGAAACAAGAAAAGTCATATTAGAAGGAGAGAAAGAAAGAAAAGTCATATTAGAAAAAAACAAAGAAAGAACCGTAATGTTAGAAAGAAAGAACAAAAGAAAGTAAAGTCATGTTAGAAGGAAAGAAAAGTCATATTAGAAAGAAAGAAAGAAAGAAAGAAAGAAAGAAACAAACAAACAAGAAAGAAAAGTCATATTAGAAAGAAAGAAAGAAAGAAAGAAAGAAAGAAAGAAAGAAAGAACAGTAATATTAGAAAGAAAGAAAGAAAGAAGTGTCATATTAGAAGGAAAGAAAGAAACGAGAAAGAAAAGTCATATTAGAAAGAAAGAAAGAACAATAATATTAGAAAGAAAGAAAGAAAAAAGAGTCATATTAGAAGGAAAGAAAGAAACAAAAAAGAAAAGTCAGAAAGAAAGAAATAAAAGTCATGTTAGAAGGAAAGAAACAAGAAAAGTCATATTAGAAAGAAAGAAAGAAAGAACAATAATATTAGAAAGAAAGAAAGAAAAAAGAGTCATATTAGAAGGAAAGAAAGAAACAAAAAAGAAAAGTCAGAAAGAAAGAAATAAAAGTCATGTTAGAAGGAAAGAAACAAGAAAAGTCATATTAGAAGGAGAGAAAGAAAGAAAAGTCATATTAGAAAAAAACAAAGAAAGAACCGTAATGTTAGAAAGAAAGAACAAAAGAAAGTAAAGTCATGTTAGAAGGAAAGAAAAGTCATATTAGAAAGAAAGAAAGAAAGAAAGAAAGAAAGAAAGAACAGTAATATTAGAAAGAAAGAAAGAAAGAAGTGTCATATTAGAAGGAAAGAAAGAAACGAGAAAGAAAAGTCATATTAGAAAGAAAGAAAGAAAGAAAGAAATAAAGAACAATAATATTAGAAAGAAAGAAAGAAAAAAGAGTCATATTAGAAGGAAAGAAAGAAACAAAAAAGAAAAGTCAGAAAGAAAGAAATAAAAGTCATGTTAGAAGGAAAGAAACAAGAAAAGTCATATTAGAAAGAAAGAAAGAAAGAACAATAATATTAGAAAGAAAGAAAGAAAAAAGAGTCATATTAGAAGGAAAGAAAGAAACAAAAAAGAAAAGTCAGAAAGAAAGAAATAAAAGTCATGTTAGAAGGAAAGAAACAAGAAAAGCCTTATTAGAAAGAAAGAAAGAAAGAACAATAATATTAGAAAGAAAGAAAGAAAAAAGAGTCATATTAGAAGGAAAGAAAGAAACAAAAAAAAAAAAAGTCAGAAAGAAAGAAATAAAAAGTCATGTTAGAAGGAAAGAAACAAGAAAAGCCTTATTAGAAAGAAAGAAAGAAAGAAAGAAGGAAAGAAAGAAAGAAAGAAGGAAAGAAAGAAAAGCCAAATTAGAAAAAAGTAAGAAACAAAGAAACATACTAACAAAGAAGAAAGTTATATTTGAAAAGTGTTAGAAACAATTAAGAAAGAGAGAGAAAAGTTATATAGAAAGAAAAAGAGAATAAAAAGAAACTTGGAAGAATGAAACGAAAATATATTATTTAGTTGTATTAGAAAGAAAGAAAAGCAGTATAAGAAAGAAAGAAAAAATGGAAAGAAAGAAAAAGAAAAAAAAAGAGGAAAAGAAAGAAGAAAGAAAGAAAGAAAAAAGTGTAAAGTATGAAAGAAAGTGTTTTTTTTTTTATATAGAAAACATTATAAAGTAAGTTTTGACATAATTGTAAACAAGTGAAGATGGGAAAATGAAAAGGCCAACGTAATTAGACAATTTCAGAAAAAAATAGTTTACAATGAACAATAAACGAAAAGTTCTGTTACAAGCTCTGTGTATTTCGTGATAATTGTGGATATATTGTGTTTTCTTGGGGAAATTCTTTTTTTTCTCTTTCAAAAAGCCAGTAAGGAAAAATGAAAAATCACAGTTGCAAATGACGATGTTATAAAAGTAGACACAACTGACTTCAAGACATTTAGAATAACGTGCAACAAGGACGCTTATCTCAGTGCTCGAAATTTAAAAACAAAAAGAAAAAAAAGTAAAATAAGCTACACACGAATTGGGATACGTGTTTGTTTGTTTGTTTTTATTTATTCTTAAAATGGGTTTAAAAACATCTATTTCTGTTGAGTATTAGGGAATATGGAGACTTAAATGCAAAAAGATTTGAGAAGAAAAAGGGAAAAAAGAAATAAGGAATGCATGCGCAAAAGAAAGAAAGAAAGAAACTTTAAATAAAAAAAATTGAATAAATAAAAGTGTGAAAAAAAGATAAAAGGCCTCAGACAGAAGAAGGAAAAGACAAAGAAAGAAAGGTGAAAAAAGATAAAAGGCCTCAGACAGAAAAAAGCAAGAAATGTGAAATAAAGATAAAAGGCCTCAGACAGAAAAAAGAAAAAAGCAAGAAATGTGAAATAAAGATAAACGGCCTCAGATAGAAAAAAAAAGAAATGTGGAATAAAGATAAAAGGCCTCAGACAGAAAAACAAAAAAGAAAGAAATGTGAAATAAAGATAAAAGGCCTCAGACAGAAAAACAAAAAAGAAAGAAATGTGAAGTAAAGATAAAAGGCCTCAGACAGAAAAAAGAAAAAAGAAAGAAAGAAATGTGAAAAAAGATAAAAAGCTTCAAACAGAAGAAAGAAAAAGAAAGAAAGAGAAACGTAGAAAAATATGATAAAAAAGCGGGACAAAAAGGTGAAAAAGATGGCGAAGAGAACAAAAAGAGAAAGAATGAAATAAGCATAATAAATAAAGAAAAACAGTCAGAAGAAAAAATGCGCAAAAGAGGACAAAGTTAAAGTTAAATCAGAAAGAAAAAAAAGAAAGAAAAGTTATATTAGAAAGAAGGAAAGGAGAAAGTTATATTTGAAAGTAATGACGAGAAGTATATGAAGAAGATAGAAAACAATGTCACATAAGAAAGAAAGACAACGAGAGAAAAAGTTATATGAGCAAGAAGGAAAATTATATTAAAAAAAACAATTAGAAAGAAAGAGAAAAGAAAGAAAGAAAATAAAAAATAAAGAAAAAATTGCAGACGATCAGTAAATAATAATGAAAGGGAGAGAAAGTGTGAAAGAAAGCACAAAAAGAAAGAAGCAAAGAAAGAAGAAAACGATATCAGTAAACAAGAAGAAAGGACGACGAAAAAAAAAAACCAAGCAACAAATGGACAAAAGGAAAAAAACAAACAAAAAGGGATAGAGAGGACAAGGAAGAAAGGTGTCTGAAAGGAATATAGAAAGAAAGAAAGAAATAAGGAAGGAAAGAGAGAAAGAAAGAACTGAACAATAAAAATGTCTTCGAGGCGACGAGTGTATGGATGTAAGGTCGAATCTGAAAGGTTTGTTTTAGAAAAAGAAATGGATGCAGAAAGCAGTAAACTGAAACGAAAAGAAAAGAAAGAAAGAAAGAAAGAGAGAGAGAAAGAAAAAGGAAAAATAAAGAATTACAGACGATCTGAACAACACAATAGAAAGA
>CAHIKZ030000198.1:1305000-1312500 GCA_903632075.3 Acanthosepion pharaonis
CATGTACCCATGAAATTCTTGCAAAAACATTATCAACGCTTGTAAATAATCCCTATAAAACCCCGGAATGGATTACTGAAGGTATGACATACCTCATACCAAAAACAACTGAAACAGACGACCCGAAAAATTATAGACCGATAACATGTCTCTCCACAGCGTATAAGTTGATCACGTCTGTATTGACGAACCGTACTTATTCCTTTCTCGAAACAAACAGCACTCTCCCGCTGGAACAGAAGGGATGCAGAAGAGGTTCATATGGCTGCAAGGATCAACTTCTGATAAATAAAATGATCCTGGAAAATTGCAGGCGACGACGCAGGAACCTAAGTGCAGCGTGGATTGATTATCGTAAAGCCTTCTTGGATCCTTAAGACTTTAGAAATGTACAAAGTCTCCCCTGTGGTATTAAATTTCCTTAAGCACAGCATGGGAATGTGGAACACCAAACTATACCTTAGTCACACCGGGGGCACTGCCATATCCAACCGTCTGAGTATCCGACGTGGAATCTTTCAAGGAGATTCTCTGTCACCCCTTCTGTTTTGTTTATCCTTAATACCTCTTACACATGAAATGAACAACAGTAGCTATGGTTACAAAATAAATAAGAAAATATTCAATCACCTACTCTACATGGATGATCTCAAACTCTTTGCCAAATACGACAATGAGTTGAAAGGCCTCCTCAATATTGTAAAATACTTCAGTGACGACATAGGTATGGACTTCGGATTAGATAAATGTGCAAAAGTAACTTTCAAGAAAGGTAGAATTACAGAAACACCCTTAATAGATTTAGATTTTGTCACAAAGATTAGGGAACTGGAGCATGGTGAAGCTTATAAGTACCTAGGAATTAGCGAAGGAGATGGTATACAACACCCCCAAATGAAGGAAAAAATAAGAAAAGAATACTACAGGCGTGTACGTCTGGTACTAAATACTGAGGTGAACTCAAAAAACAGGATATCAGCCATAAACACATTGGCTGTCCCTGTGGTGCAATACAGCTTTAATGTCCTTAACTGGACCATAGCTGAAATTAAGCGAATGGATGCCAAAA
Organism: Acanthosepion pharaonis; assembly: GCA_903632075.3. NCBI lineage: Eukaryota > Metazoa > Mollusca > Cephalopoda > Sepiida > Sepiidae > Acanthosepion > Acanthosepion pharaonis. The sequence continues at coordinate 1,306,070 of CAHIKZ030000198.1, forward strand.
CGAGAAAGCTACTCACTTGCTATCGCATGCATCATCCCAAAGCTGATGTCGACCGTCTGTATGTGCCCAGATCCGAAGGAGGCAGAGGGGATTAGTTCAACTAGAACTGTCCTACAAAACTACAACAATTGGCCTCCAAAGATATTTGGAAACTACAGAAGACTGGATGATGGTATGCGTCAAGGAACATGAAAGTAGTAAGCGTCTCTACTCCGTAATGAAGGAAGCCAACAAATTCAAAATGGAGTTCCAAATGGGCGTAAAGATGCAACTACAGCACAATACACCTGCTGAAACTGCAAAATACCTAAAAAAAGATAGCTAAGACGAATGCAACCGACCAGTTACAGAAGCGATGGCAAGATAAACTGCTTCATGGCCAATACTCTGCCCGTACCAAACAAGCTGACGTAGACAAAACCCGTACCCATCAGTGGCTACGTAGTGCAGGGTTGAAAGCGGAAACTGAAGGTTTTATCCTTGCTGCGCAGGACCAATGCTTGCTAACTAGGAATTATCAAGCACATATACTAAAATATTGTGCCAGCCCAAAATGCAGATTCTGTGATAAATATCCAGAAACGATTGATCATCTTATATCAGGTTGTACGGTGTTGGCACCCACTGAATATAAAACCCGACATGACAGAGTTGGCCAATATCTGCACTGGAAAATCTGCAACTTCTACGGGAAGGAAACTAAAAGAAACTGGTATGAACACCACCCAGACCCGGTTACGGAGATAGGACCTGTTACAATTCTATGGGATTACACAATACACACTGACAGAACAATCAAGGCCAACCGGCCAGATATTGTTATTAAAGACCACAAACAAAAACGGTACCTCCTTATTGATATGGCAGTCCCTGCTGACTGCAATGTATCTTTGAAGATATTCAAAAAGTTGTCAAAATACAAGGACCTTGAAATAGAAATCTCAAAATGTGGCATATGGGAACATCAACAATCCCTGTTGTAGTTGGAGCCCTAGGACTGGTTGGAAAAGATTGCAGTAGACTAATTGAAGGGATTCCTGGAAGTCCATGCCTCAAGGAGATACAAAAAATTGTTCTGACAAGTACAGCCCACACCTTTCGAAGGGCTTTATCTATGTAATTTATTTTTTTTTTTTTTTTTTTTTGTCAGTGGAAAGTGTCATGACGCCATTTCTAACCTTAGGTCCCTCAAGGGACCCGGAAAGAAATGTATAAACGCCAGAAATCAAAGAAAATAATAATAATAATAATAATAATAAACATATAATAATTATTAACGATATTTTCTGTCCCATCTCTATTGAGAAGGAAGGTAAATCAACGTTAGTAAATTTCTGAGTAATTAATTCCCTTAGTCATTTTAATAATCTATACAAATAGTTTTTTGCATTTAGAAAAGAAAAACAATAATTTCCAAGCAACATGAAGCGTTTAATTAATCAGTTCCTTTACTCCTACATTTCTTACATTGTAGTCTTATTTGTTGAAGCCTTTCATGTGAGGCACTCAGATACCTTTGTTTATTAAGTGATCGTCTTGCTTTAATTGGATCTTGAAAAAGGCCTTTTGTCGCCGTCTTTGTCGTTCTATTGTTAATCATTTTATTCCGACAGATATTTTAATTTCACTGTTATATTAAACACATAAAACTTTAACATGAAAATATATTGAGAAAAAAGAGATATACATAATACTGGGAGTAACCAATGAATCATAGATAGAAAGAAAGAAATAAAAATGAAAGAAAAGTTATATTAGAAATAAATAAATAAAGAACAGTAATATTGGAAAGAAAGAAAGAAAGAAAGAAAGAAAGAAAGAAAGAAAGAAAGAAAGAAAAAAGACTCATATTAGAAGGAAAGAAAGAAACAAGGGAGAAAAGTCATATTAGAAAGAAAGAAACAAGAAATACGTCATATTAGAAAGAAAGGAAAAAGAAAGAAAAGTCATATAAGAAAGAAAGAAAACTGAAAAGAAAATTCATATTAGATCGAAAGAAACAATAAAAGTCATATAAGAAAGAAAGAAAGAAAGAAAGAAAGAAAAAAAGAATATTAATATTAATATTAGAAAGAAAGAAAGAAACAAAGAAAGAAAGAAAAATAGTTATATTAGAAGGAAAGAAAGAAACAGGAAAGTAAAGGTATATTAGAAAGAAACAAAAGTCATATTAGAAAAAAGAAAGAAAGATAGAAAGAAAGAATGAAAGAAAGAAGAAATAAGTCATATTAGAAAGAAAGAAAGAAAGATAAAAAAGAAAGAAAGAAAGAAAGAAAAAGAAAAACAGTAATATTAGAAAGAAAGAATGAAAGAAAGAAAGAAAGAAAGAAGAGTCATATTAGAAGGAAAGAAAGACACAAGAAAGAATAGTCATATTAGAAAGAAAGAAAGAAAGAAAGCAAGAAAGAAAGAAAAAACGAAAGCAAGAAACAAGAAATAAGTCGTATTAGAAAGAAAGAAATAAAGGTAATTTTAAAAAGAAAGAAAAAAGTCATATAAGAAAGAAAGATAAAAGAAAATCATATTAAAAAGAAAGAAAAGTAATATTAGAAAGAAAGAAAGAAAGAAAGAAAAATACTCATATTAGAAGGAAAGAAAGAAACAGGAAAGAAAAGGTATATTAGAAAGAAACAAAAGTCATATTAGAAAAAAGAAAGAAAGATAGAAAGAAAGAAGAAATAAGTCATATTAGAAAGAAAGAAAGAAAGAAATATAAAAAAGAAAGAAAGAAAAAGAAAAACAGTAATATTAGAAAGAAAGAATGAAAGAAAGAAAGAAAGAACGAAGAGTCATAATAGAAGGAAAGAAAGAAACAAGAAAGAATAGTCATATTAGAAAGAAAGAAAAGTCATATTAGAAAGAAAGAAAGAAAGAAAGAAAGAAAGAAAGAAAGAAAGAAAGAAAGAAAAAACGAAATCAAGAAACAAGAAATAAGTCGTATTAGAAAGAAAGAAATAAAGGTAATTTTAAAAAGAAAGAAAAAAGTCATATAAGAAAGAAAGATAAAAGAAAATCATATTATAAAGAAAGAAAAGTAATATTAGAAAGAAAGAAAGAAAGAAAGAAAGAAGAGTCATATTAAAAGGAAAGAAAGAAACAAGAAATAAAAGTCATATTAGAAAAAAAGAAATAAAAGTCATATTAGAATACTGGGAGTAACCAAAAAATCATAGACACCATTGAACATCTTAGTTTGGGAGTTAATTTTTTGCCAATAGCAGGGACCCTCTTCCACTCCGGGTCAGGGTGAACCTGGGAACAGCAATTAAAAAGTTGTAGGAGTGATTAAAAAAATACTAATATACATACATATTAAGATAATCATCAATATCTGAGTACCACTCACAAAAAAAAAACTCTTTCGATATAATAAGCTTATGGTCTGAAGATGGCGTTTAGGCATAAAAGAAATCTATTGCCTCTGGGTGTTGACTTCAATGTCAACATTTAACCGGTATCGCCCCACCCCCAATCAAGACAGCAGAGCCGCTAGCACGCAAGAGGTTACAGGGTGTGGCAGAATTAGAAACAAAAACATTAATAATGAGTAGAATGAGAAAAGAGCAATCAAGAGGACAATAGATAACGATTGGCATTGCATTTAACTTTTTGTACATTAAAGTTGTTTGGAAAGCCTGGAGCTGGAAGGGAGCTACCCAAGCAAGAAGTGCGAGATGAGAAAATGCTAGGATAGTGATGGCTACATCTAGCACACTCATCTATAAATTGATGAGATCTCGTCTAGTACTACGCTGAAATTTATAATGTCTAGATACCATAGCGAAGAACTCATCCGACAATGATCATGAAAGTATTTGTAAAAAAAAACCGCCAAGGGGCAAGCTTGCGATGGTGGGAAGCTGAATGAAGCCGAGCTGCCAGATCAGGACCAAAAAATATTGCTAATTATTCTTTGAACTTTATCAATATATATATATATATATATATATATATATATATATATATATATATATATATAATTTTCTGTTTAGCCTAGAACAGATTTTTAATTGGTTGATTAGACACGCCCACAAGTCTATTTTTAATTCCGGCCTTGTATTTTCTCACCGAAATCTTTATGTTTCTGGAAAGAGGTAACACTTTGCTTTTAAAATTTTATTAAATTCTCATATATATATATATATATATTTCTTAAATTCTCATATATATATATATATATATATATATATATATATATGAAGAAATATACTCTTAAGGTGTGCTATATTTATGGGATAAAGTGCTCAATATCAGAGATAGAGCGTGTGTAAATATAAAAGTGAACATTGAAGCCAACACTTAGAGGGAACAGGCTGTTTCATGGTAGACGCAATCGTCAGGCCACGAGTGCTGTTTTTTTTTCCTCGGCTATTTTCCCAAACCAAAAAAAAAACTATTAAATAATAAAACGCCGATTAAAATAAATGTAAATAAATAAATATATAAGATAAGAAATAAAAATAAAACATAAAAATAAAAAAATGAAATATAAAAATAAATAAAAACAAGCAAAATAATCTAATTCAAATAAATAAATAATTAAATAAAGAAATGAATAAACGACTTCCGGCGAAATAACTGCTAAAATAGACTACCCACAATGCACCACTGACCCGTATATATAAATAGCCGAGAAAAAAAAAAGAACTCCTGGCCTGACGATTTCGTCTAGCATGAAACAGCCTGTCACCTCTAAGTGTTGATTCAATGTTCACTTATATATATATATATATATATATATATATATATATATATATATATATGCACAAGGGTGTAAAGCCGACTGCTTAACACACTTCCACAAATTTATTTACTATTTATTTATTTATTTTCTTTAATAAGAGTAGATAGGTTTGCCTATCACCCGACCAGACTTTTGAAGAGGCATAGAGATTTTTGCTTTTCTTCCAGTTCAAGATTGCCTCGCCAGTTCCTCGTAAAGTCTCTCCGTTCTCTTTCATTCGCAGTGGCGTCTTGGTGGCCTTATTTCCTTGCTTGGTGTGAACTGATTAAACAAAAACAAAATCTGCATTTGATGTAGCTAACGACAAGAGTCTAATGTTGTTTTGCCCTTTTTTTTTTCTTCTTCTCTCTTTTTTTCTTTAATCGTGGATTATAATTAATTTTATTTTGCCACAGGCGTCTGATGAAAGTGGCAGATTTTCTTTGGAAGGAATTTCAAGCGTAAATTACCCCCAAAGGATGGGCTGCTGAGATTGTTTTTTAACCAATGAAAATTCTTCTTTAGCTTTCACTCTTCCTTTCGCCCCTTTGGTTTGGAGAAAATAAAAATAACTTTTAAATTTTTTTTTTTTCATCGCAATTTTCAACACAGTTTTTTTTTCTTCTTTATCTTTTCTCCAGCTGACTTTCTCTTCAACACTTTGTCCTTTTCCCGCTTTTTATTTTCTATCTTTTGATGCATTCCGTTTTTTTCTTGTTTTTTTTTCTCCTATTCGATCTCAGTTTTTATTAAGCAAGTCAATGTTTACACAATAAAACTCGTATTTACCAACTGATGCTGGAAGAATTTTCAAGATATATTTACGTTAAATATCACCATGATTTTTAACTCGATATAGAGGACATTTTTTTCTATTGTTACTGAGTAATAAATTTAATACCACCACCCACTGACCAAAATAACTATACACTGTCAGATTTTATTAAGCAAGTCAATGTTTTCACAATAAATCTCTTATTAAACAACTGATGCTGGAAGAATTTTCAAGATGTATTTACGTTAAATATCAACATGATTTTAAACTGGACATAAAGTAGGGGATCGGCTTTCTATTGTTATTGAGTAAAAAATGTAATACCTCCAACTACCTCCCACACACAGAATTACTATACAATGTCATATTTTATTAAGCACGTCAATGTTTTCACAATAGAACTCGACTTAACCATCTAATGTTGGTAAAATATGTTATAAAATAAAATAAGACATATCTCGGCTGATTTGCAGGCAAATAAACTAACATACTCAAGACCGAGTGCCGGATGTTAACGGGACAAGGCCCCGTCACAAAATGACCATTATCGTCGTTTGCACATAGGCCCGACGCACGAGTTCCGGTCGAAAAATAAAATAATATTTTAAAGTGTTTCTATTTTTCGACCAATAAAAATGCTTCCCTCCTAATTATACTCGCGTTGTTTTTCGAGCCTGTTAAGCCATAAAAAACGCCATAAAAGGGGTCACACGGGGAAGTACTAGCAGTCAACAGGAGGCCAGGGAAGAGATCTGTCACGGCCAGTCTGGGCACACAGCAGCAGTCTGCAGCAGTCAACAGGAGGCCAGGGAAGAGATCTGTCACGGTCAGTCTGGGCAGTCAGCAGGAGGAGCGCCACGCCAACCAGTGAGAACTACTATGAGAGATCAACCTAGATCGGGGGGCCGGCTTATGAACTTTACCACAAGGTAG